>JAVQIZ010198812.1:0-30755 GCA_036023535.2 Galaxias brevipinnis | reverse complement strand
TATTATTATTATTATTATTACTATTATTTTGGTATTGTTTACATGCAAGATCAGTTCATCAAGCAATTAAAATTAATTTGGATACGAATATTCTGGCCAACAGCAAGGAAATTATTAATGTCAAGAGAAATTGACTAATAGACTGAGAACAGTTAGCCTATGTGGTTGAAAATCTTTAGATCAAAGGTTTTAAACAGAGAAACAAAAACCTGTATATGGGCAATTATTTCAGAGAGGTTTTCTGTATCATTCTGAATAGGTTTATGCTGACAACATATTAATAGGGCATATTTGTACTTCCCAAACTTTTTATAAAATAAAGCAAGGTAATTGAGTAACTGTGGACCAGTGATTCAGTTTGGTAAATGTGGTTTTCAAACAACAGTATCAGTTCACTTGCCAAAATGTTGCCTCAATTTAGCCTTAGTCATACCCTTTCCTATCTATCTTAAGCACGAGAAAACTTTTACGAAGATATCTAACATTTTATCCTAACATATTTTGCTATATAGTTCAATTGTTTCATAGTTTGTGCTGCCTGAATATTCCATGCTGACTGGTTTTGTTCTTGTCCAACCTGATTAGTTTGTTTCAGAATCAGTGAGAAGGTAAACCTGTGTTGACATTTGTACTTATTGTGTGTGTTAGATGGGTTTTTATGGTAAAGAAGGGATACCAGGAGAGAGAAGAGTCCATCCAAAGCTCAGTCATCACAAAACTAAAAGGAGTCACCCTAACCAACAGCTCAGAGTCTGGGCTACAGCTGTGGGGGGCTGAGGATTACGTCATGCCGCCACAGGTGAAACCCCATATTCAAAATGTTGTTACAAAAAATGATCAGGTAGAGAATTTACACGGGCTCATCAAATACATAATTAAGACTTTGTTGTGCAGACAGCAAACAGATCCACTTCTTGTATCATTCTGTCAAGGAAAACCCTCAATATGCTACAACATTTAATTAAAAGAGCATGTCAATCAACAAGCTCGAAAACGTTGCTATTGGACAGATTTCTGTTTGTGTCTAACTTGTAATTCGTTAAACCTTTAGGTCTTCAATTATTAAGAGATCTAATTGAAAGGTCTTGTCAACATGGTTTTTAGATCAGACCTTTATTTACTGTAGAAGCATTTAGTTATTGCTGTTGCAAGCACAAGGTTTGACAATGAACGCTTTGTCAATAATGCTAATGGTAGGTTTGCTATTTCATATCACTTTAGGGTGAACAAGTGTTCTTCATTGTCACAAATTACATCGAGACCCCTAATCAAAGACTAGGGTTCTGTGCAGAGGTGAGTAAACCAACACAGTATAATAATGTGGTTACACAAGAATAACCTTTTTTTATTCAAAGATTCACTTGGCATCTTGTGTTTTTGACAATGAGCGTAACTTTGTTGTAACCCGAATGGTTTGAGTGTCCTCCACAACACTCAACACTGGCTACAAGGGTTCAGTCCCCACTAAAGCACCTGTACTGTATGTCATCATATTATTTGCCCAATGATATTACTGAAAACCTGAAGCTGAATGTTGATTTTCTATTCTAGTTTGTAAATATGACAATACTTACTTTCCCTTTTCACTCTCAGAGTCCCAGAGTGCCAAATGGACAATGTTTTAGTGACAGTGACTGTGCAGAGGGCGATGCTGTTATAGCTGGTCATGGTAAGGAATATATAAAAATTGGTCTGCTTTGCTAGATAATAATTAACATGATTACATTTTACGCTTAAAACCATTAGCTTTAACCATGTAGAACAGGCTGGCTAATGTCTGATGGAGTTGTAATCATGGCACTAAAGGTTTCCCATGTTCCAGACTATCTCTTCTAGTGAAAAATCAATGTTTCCCTGTAGGAATAAAGACCGGATTGTGCATAAACAGCACAGGGACCTGTGAGATACAAGCATGGTGTCCTGTTGAGTACAACCGAAGACCTTCGTGAGCAATAACACTTTCTTACTTACAAGCCTAAACTTTGCTTTGCGTCTGTTAAATAAAAGGGCAAAAATATCATATTTTCTACATCATAGGCTTGAGATATTGCTACATGGAAAGTTCCATTACGTAGTTCATAGATAATACAACAATTGGTCCATCAGTCTTTGGGATGTCTGTTCAATTTACACTTCTTGTGGAAGAAAAATCTAAATGAAATTGAACAGGCTATATTTGCACGGGTGGTGGAGGGGCCCATTGCTAATCTAGGACCTTACGCAGTTTGCAGACTGAACATGGATCCTAGCAGCATTGCCCACTGGTCTATATTCATATTCACTAAACCTTCACACGAACCAAAAAATGTCACAAGCTGTAGCTATGCAAAGCGCTATGGCATGTAGAATACTATGACCTTCAGCAGCAGTCACCAATGTGAAACCTTTATATTTTTTATCTGTGTCCCCTTTAGAGTGGCGTTGTTGGGTGAAGCAGAAAACTTCACTATTTACATCAAGAACTTCATCAGGTTTCCTAAATTTGAATTCTCCAAGTAAGTGGCTAAGTGGCTTTGAGTGATACATGGAGTGGTGGGGGATCTCTCCAGAGACACAGTGACATAGATGACTAAGTATAGGGTGAGTGGGCAGGGTATACATGTCCGAGAAGCTGCTTTGAATAGCTTTAAGGGTGCACTGGGTACACTATTAATACCCGTGGTCTGTGCTGTGAGCCCAGTGAAACAGTAAAGCGGTTATCTGAGACGTCCTTCACAGCGAGCCCTGTCCTGGACAGGTGTCACTTCAAATGGGGCCTGGGTGCTCTGCTCTGCCCTCACGTCACTCGCTGGCTGTTGGTGCTTGCTCGGTCAGCTGGTCCCTGGTGTCATCTTTCTTGGCCATCAGAAAAGGAGACACCCCAAGCCTACAACTACTTTAGCTCACCATTCATGGCCTTGACCAAGTGCACTCCAACTTTTGATTACAGTACACAATATGAGCCACGTTCTGAACACACTTTCTTTGAGAATGCTTTGCTAATATGGTATGCAGCTCCTCTTTGCAATAAAATATACGAGAATTGGCATTTGTTTTGCCATGTTGAAGACAAAGTTTGTACTGTTATTATAATTTTCTCCTACGATAGGAGAAAAAATCCTATTTACTGTAGCCTTATTCAACCTTTAACTAGAGGCTTGTTCCTTAAAGCTGTTAACATTTAATTTGTCTTTAGGTCAAATGTTCTCGACACTGATAACAACACCTATCTAAAGTCATGCATTTATGACAAGGTGGACCATCCGTACTGCCCAATCTTCCGTTTGGGAGACCTGGTCAGTCAGACTGGACACAGCTTCCAGGACATGGCTGTCCAGGTATGTTGTAAATTAAATTATGTCTTATTAATCTGCAGGGAAGCACTTTCCCAGTTTCACTTAAAACATGTAAAGGAATCATTTTGGTCATAGAAAAACACTTTTGTTCACAACATGTTTTCTCACATAGTGTCACATTGAATAAATATGAGTGCCTCAAGGCCTTGCCAAGAATATCTGGGGGTAGAGCAGTTATGACTAAGAGGGGGTAGATAAAATAACGATAATAATAAAAAAGTCTCTCTCACTCAAATTGAAGTCTGTTGTGGTATATCTTTTTACGTTTTCATTCAAAGTGCTACTATTATGGCTAATAGGCTCTGATGAGCTCTAGATTCTTGTTGATTAGAATAAACTTAATCTGAACACTTGCCAAAATGAATAATTAAATATACCATATTTTATTACATATAAATTCTATAGAATATCAGAATACTAAATAGCATAACAGTATTTAAATGCTGTCCAAAACACAGGTATTTGTATTAAAAGTCGAAGTGTTCAAATACTTTCTAAAATATATACTTTTCTTAACACGCTTAGAGTGCCCCCTAGTGTCAAATATATGTAACGTGCTAGCGTTTAGCACTATTTCATCAAGGCATTATTGAAGGTTGCCATCATATTACGAATCTGTTATAGAATGTTCTGTTAATGTTAACAGTATTTTTAAAAGACTTCCACTTAAAATGTTAAATATACTGTAATGGTTGAGGAATGAGGATGTTTATTTAGACATACTTAATAAGCAGCAAGTGTATTCCTGAATATATTGCCTGTCTTTTACTCTTTTAGGGTGGGTCAATTGGAATTTTGATTGAATGGAACTGCGATTTAGATAAAGATTATTCACAGTGCATTCCACAATATAGCTTTACTCGTTTGGATATGAACTTGAACAACTCTGTTACATCTGGATATAACTTCAGGTACAGAAAACAGATTTGCAACCGAGATACCAAAATAATGTTTATAATTCTTTTGTATTTCTTAAACTCTTGATTTGATTTGATTTGTCCAGATATGCCCGGTATTTCAAAGATGCAGCTGGAGAGACATACAGAACTTTGTATAAGGTGTACGGGATTCGCTTTGATATTATGATTAATGGTCAGGTATGGCAGTGGTTAGTATTGTCATGTTTACCAACATTAAAGTGAACGTCAGGATAAATTATTTGATTGTTATTTTCTTTCAGGCTGGACAATTTAATATTGTGCCCACAATAATTGCTATTGGATCTGGACTGGCTTTGATCGGTGCAGTAAGTACAGTGTTCTTTATTTAGTTAATTGTTTGTTTGATGGTTTTGGTCCAACCTGCTTTGGTCTAAGGTAGTTACAGTTAGCCAAAAAAAGCTGTAAGAACTAGCACGGCCAAGGTTTTGTAAAAGTTATTAAGCCTTTTAGTAATAAAATAAGTCATAGTGAAACCATATTGTAGAACAGTAGATAATGTATGCATTGTAATGACTTTCACTTTCCAAAGCACTTGTTTAATGGATTCCTATGAAGTTTTGAGTCTTAACATGTTGTTCTACAGCCAGTTCACTGAACTTATTCTGGTACTGTGTTGAGCGTTTCTAAGATACATTCAAACAAGAGGGCTATATTTGATTATTTAAACATTTTATGAATTGATGATACCCCAATTTCACCTTGCACCTCACTATAGACATACTAAATTCAGTATTAGTACATGACCGATATTACACATTGAACGTAGTATCAGTTTGGCCCAGCCTAGTTTTGTTTAAAGATTGATTTCTGTCTTAACCACATTGTGATGGTTGAGAAACATGACTATTAGTGTTTTTTGTTTTGTTGCAGGGAGCCTTTGCATGTGATATGATACTCCTCTACATGATGAACACAAGCTCCTTCTATCGAGAGAGGAAGTTTGAAATTATTAAGTATGACTTGATCAGATTTTGTTATTTGCCCTGTGCGATAAACACGATTTATGAGCATAAATGATGGTTGATATTGCTGCTACATAACTCTGAATACAAATTTGAACAGGAAAGAGCGCACTTCTAAGCACAGGGATGAGAAGACAGGGCACCGAGACAGAAGACCCAGAAAACACATTGGTGAGAAAGAGGACTCCAGCTCTCCTAAAAAAGTGGAGGAAATTGAGCTTACAACTATGTCTCTCGAGACTGGCGAGAACGCACCAGCTGTGGAGAAACGAGGACCCACTATTCCACGCAACACAGGTCAACGTTACTCAGCCAATTTATCTTCACAGGGAGGGGTGCCAAAGCATCATATCACTTTTTCATCACAAAATTAAGAAGATATTGATGAGACAACAAAAGTGACAAGGCTCCGATCCGAGTTACGTAGCAGGAGGTGGAAATCAGTCTGGGCGTGATCAGCATGATTCCTGTTCTTTCTCTCTCCACCACTAGACTAAGGTACAGGCAAGCTACTCTGAAGTAATATCCTGGTTCAAGGCTAACTAACAGAGAACTGGTACTGTCCTGCTTATTCTACACAAGAGCCGTCTGATATGGGGCCTGAGATGGAGAAAGCGAATCTGAATGGTATTTTTTAAAACCATTCAGAGAAATAATACAATTTGACTTGTGCTTGAATGGTCCTTCTGCTTTGACCCAGCAGCCTGATGACTGTGGATGTCTGTCCCTGCCTTACATTGTGCTGGCAAAGCTTTGATTATCAAATGCTCTCAAATACCTGATGGGACGGAGCTCACAACATTAGCTGTCTAAGTAGTGGATGTTCATCGTAACTGAATGGGATTGTTTCTGATGGTACATGATGCGCTCATACAGTAGATATGATGCAAAATGTCCTTCATTTCTATCTGTGTTGACATTCTAAAACATCAACATTTGAACAGGTTTTATTAAGATGAACTAAAATGTTATGAAAATTGTTTTGAATGATACCAGTGACTGAATAAATGGAGAAATAAAGTGTTCATATAAGTTATGTTGTAATTTTTATTATTTCAAACGATCAAATTGGGTCCATTATATCCTCTTTACAATTTTAATATTCAACAAGCTAGTCTAATCCCGTTAAGGTACAACAATAAAGCTCTATGGCTGTGTCTCGTTATAACGAATTAGAATGGTCCAAAAACAATGAAGATTATACAAAGAACAGACATACAATTTAGTAGACTTTGTAGACTTAAATTTAAACTGTTAAATTCCGAGTAGTATTTCTAGCAGATAATTTAATTTACGTACATATATACTATACAAGCATTTAGTCTAGACTATACTGTAAAAAGAGTTGCTAAGAAACTTATCAACTGGCTCTTCATTCAGCAGTGGAAGTCGGTTGACCATAACGTTAGTATACAAAGCAATAACTAGATTAAATCTTGTGGGTTTTGTCACGGCAAACCGTAATTAGTACACATGTACCATTCCGTAAAGAAAAGTCCAAAACAGGACATACGTAAAAAGACCTCCAACAAGGCCCCCTGTGAAAAGCAGCCTCCGGGATTTAAAGCATTTGCTCCACCGACGTCCTGCCTTTAGGATGAGAAGAAGGGAGAGAAGGAAAGAGGCCAAGAAATAAAAAATGAAGCCATACAGTCCCGAAAGTCCTAAAATGCCTGCTGTCGCCCCAGAAAGAGCAGATACAGACGTCCTGCAGTAGTCCAGCACCGCAGCATTGCCCCTCACAGCAATTTCGCTGATGAACTGTGGTCCTTCCCGTTTAGCTACCAAACCAGATGCCATGGCTCCGATTAGTTTTCAAAATAGATTGCGTTGAATTATCTACAAAATAAAAACACACACACATTCGTTATTGCCAGCTCACAGTTGTGCATCAGCTAAGTATAAAGAAAACGTACGTTTCGTGGAAATGTCAAATCTTACACCCCAACATGCTAACTTACCTTCCTTAGCTGGCTAGATAGCAAAAAACGACGTGTGGTGACAAGCTGGCTAGCAAGCTAACGCGCTCTGAACGAACTATGTTTGACTTTACTTACATGAGTGATTATCTTGATTCGTTAGTTAGTTCCACAATCATATTAGAATAACATATCATCCAAAAATTTCTCAACAGTTAGTCATAGCCCTAGTTGAAATCATCGTAACGTTAACTAAAATGTATCACTTGTCATTACTTGTCGGACATTTTTTTTTCATCTTCGTGAAATGCAGTCTGGGATTGTGGGAGTGTAAATGTGTGTGTTTAAAAGGAAAGTACATTCATAATTTATCTACATGGAAATTATCAATTTATCATGGATGTTTGGGACAAAATTGTAAATTCACATATATGTTTGCATTATGTTACAGAAATTAACCAAAAAAAGCTGTAACCCTTGACCTACTTCCATCTGACCTTTGGACTTCCGTTCTATGGTGGCCGTATAGGAACAAATCAAAAGCATCGAAAACTAAGCAGTATAGTTGCCTTTACAAAATGGATAAATATATGTTAGGCATAGATATAGGAACTACTTCAGTTAAAGTGGTTCTATTAGAAATCCGTTCTAGAGAATTATCGGAGAGTTTCTCTTTTCCAACCAACGCGGATATTGTTGGAAATGAATCCCAGGTGAGTAACTGTAAGGTAGCCTACCTGCCATTTATCTCAAATAACAGCCCCTCTACGTTTGAGGAAAATAATAACACACACACACACACACACACACACACACACACACACACACAAGTTGAATTGGGAGACTCAAGATACCTAATAGCTTTATCTTTGTTTCCCCAAATAGGTACATGAACAGAGCACTGGGGAAATAATAAGAACTCTAAACAAATGCATCACCTCTCTATCCAAACACAAACTTAAAAATGTCAGTGGCATTGGGGTGTCTGGACAAATGCATGGGGTGTTGCTTTGGAATTCAAAAACGGGTGAGTATTGTAATTTTGTTGCCAGTTGCTGCTCACTGCTCCATGTACAGCAGGTTATTTTCTTCTTTGCTCTTTGTATTCCCCTTTTTTCCTCCCAGGTTGTGAGTGGACAGATGACAATCTTTTCCTCACCAGAGATTCGAGTCAGCTGATCACTTGGGAGGATAGACGCTGCAGCAGTAATTTCCTCTCAATCCTCCCTAATCCAGACTCTCATCTCAGTTTAGCCACAGGGTTTGGTTGTGCCACAATCTTTTGGTACGCCAGAAACAGGTGGGCAGCATGCATTTCAGTTAAAACATATCAGAGAAAATTTGCCCTCTTTGTATGTGAAATGTGTTCAATAGCTATGATATACTTAGTGTATTATGATATATTAATATTTAGTATCCAACGCAGGCCAGAGTTTCTTGATAGTTTCAAAGTTGCCGGGACTATACAAGACTATGTGGTGTGCATGCTGTGTGGCCTGGGGAACTGTGTGATGACTCCTCAGAATGCAGCCAGCTGGGGATACTTTAACACCACTACCAACCAGTGGAACACAGAAATGTAAGTCTACTTACTCCCAAACCCCTTAAGCATGCATATCTTGGGGGCCTCACTTCTTGTAAGTTGTGGTGAACTGAATTCCTCACCATTGCTGCTGTTCTAACCATGTTACTAACATTTTACGTGCCTTTTAACAGTGTGTGTTTAAGATTAACAGTGTGTGCACGTCTTAGTCTGAAGGATGCAGGCTTCCCTGTGCACCTACTTCCAGAGTGTGTGGAACCTGGCAGCATGGCAGGGCTGACGTGCTCTGACTGGTATGGCATCCCGCCCAACACACCGGTCGGGGCAGCCCTTGGAGACTTCCAATGCTCTGTGTATTCTTGCATGACTGACAGGACAGATGCAGGTGAAGCAGGGTTCCTCTTAGCGTCTCACTGTTGGTTGGTTAGTTATCAAGATATTGTTATCCACAATGATAACTATTTTACACTATTACTCTTGAAGTTTTAAATATAGGTACCTCAGCCCAGCTAACATATGCCATGCCGGAAAACTTCAAGCCGCCTAACGTTCCTGAGCCTGCATCCTCTATTTCCTACTTTCCCTATTTTGAAAGCTCATATTTGGCTGTAGCAGCGTCGCTAAATGGAGGGAACGTGGTGGCAACTTTTGTGAGGATGCTAAGTTCGTGGATGACAGAGCTAGGTAAATTAATTTAAGTCACTGTTTGTGAATCACAATAATTGTATTTACACATGGCATTTAGAAAGTAGTCACAGATCAAATATAATATTTAAACTAACATACGAATGTTAAAATAGATGTAAAGCTCAGTTTAAAAAAAATGTTTGTTACCCTTCCAGGCTTGTTTTCGAGGTTTTGATCTTATGATTGATCATTGTCTTTGATTCGGCCTATTAATCTTGTGAAAATATTACAATTTTATGTTTGTGATACTCGTTATGTAATGTCCTTTACTGTTGAGAGTAACATGTTGACTGTGTGTCTGTTGGAAACTCATGTTTTCCATTTTTTATTTTCTGTGGATTTGTGCTGCTGCCTTGTGCCCAGGTCTTGCTTGATAAATAGGCTTTTAATCTCGATGTGAATTAACCTGGATAAAGGTTTAATTAAAAAAAAGAAAATGATAAAGGAAGTTACTAAGGAAAGGTAATATCGAAGGTGTGGTTGTTCCACATACCAAAAGCAAAAAAAGTGTTTAGTTATTATGTGTTTCTGTTTATCATTTTCAAATTGAGATGGCAAGCCAGTGGACGGTAATGCATTTTGTTCGCATTAGAATAATTGGTTGCCCGTCTTTGAGGCCTGCTGCTAGATACTGCAGAGATCTAAGAGACAGTAGGGGAGCTATTGGGAGCCGCACAACTCTCAGATGTTTGAGCACCAACGATGGCAATGCCATGGAAGAGGTGCATCTCTCAAAGCTAGGTTTATTCTCTAATGTTAATGAATGTTATGTACATTGTTTATGTGCCATTCTTCTCTTGAAGGCTTAGATGTCTCTGACTCCATTCTCTATGAAAAGTTGATCCAGTGTGGTATCAGCCAGAGGAGCAGTGACCTGAGGGTGCGTCCCACCGTCCTGGGAGAGAGACATGACCCTCTTTGTCTGGGCCAGGTGTCCAACATAACCACTTCCAATCTGTCCCTGGGTCAAATCTCCAGGGCTTTGTGCTGTGGGGTCCTAGACAATATCGCTGCCATGATGCCCCCGGACTCTCTGAACGAGGCGGGGGTGAAGAGGATCATTGGCAGCGGGAGTGCTCTTTCTCGGAACAAGGTATTGAAAGAGGAAGCAGAAAGGGCCTTTCCATTACCTGTGGAATATGGACAGGATGTTGATGCGGCTGTCGGGGTGGCCATGGTCTTTTGTGATAGATTGTGAATCAGTTTTTGCCATCACAGATAAATTATCTATTTGTTGGAATATATAATCTGGAATAGGATTATCAAAAAATCAGATTTTAAAGAGGACTGTTTTACATTTCAATAATATTCTTTAGCGATGTCCATAAATAATTAAAACAAGTACTGTTAAATCAATTTCTTCTCATTGATCTTTAATTTTATCATAATGAAAACAAAAACGACATGCCCCATGATACCACTTTTTGACCATTATATTCCAAAATACATCAATGTAAATTACTTTATCTGGAAGCTTAGACCATTAGCATAATAAATTATTCAGTTCTGCTATGGATATGGTTATAAAATACTGAAGATTGTTATCTTATAATGATGGGAATTGTACCAGCTTGCTTTCACAGTGCATAGTCTTCTAGTATGGATAAATTAGCTTTAGCTGGTATCACCAGTTATATTACATGAAACACACCACACCAGCCTTCCAACTGAAACGACAGCAGATTCCTAAAATAAGGATTGAATTGTTAGCGCCTTCCCCAGATTGAAAAATCTAAATTGAGGTAAACGAGATGTGAAAAGTCCATCATTATGTCTGGTTAAATAGAACAGCTTGAATATAGACTGGAAATCATTAAGACTGATTATCATGTCAGCACTGAATGTAAAAAGCTAAATTTACTGTATAATATGTTAAGTGCAAAATATGATTACATTGCATTGAAACTGTTTCTTATTTAAAACGTTTTAATTTATTTATGAAGTAGCAAGTTCTATTCAGAAACACTTTTGATTTTTTCAATGAAAGACACTTTGACAGGTATCATTATTTTATAGGAGCCTATTAAAAAATCCTGGAGCTCAGACCTGTCCTTGAGAATCAGCCTAATTCTATTTGAAGGGAAGAGGGTGTGCCTGGGAACACCATGGAGGACGGGTAGTAACCCTAGCCTTAATAGGCTGTTTCAAGTACTCTGCTGCAGACGTCACAAAGCTTGACAACTTTCATCACTAGCTGCTCAGCAAATCTAAAATACAAACGGACAACTATTGAACACAGATCGTTCAATAGTAAAAATGACTAGCTCTTGTTGAGCTAATGGTCAATCCTTTCAAATGAATGTCAATTTGAAAGGTAAAAAGTTCTAGTGAAGCAGAGGAGTATCTCCGAAATGTATCAAACACTGTCAGATATGTCCAAAAGTTGGTGAACTCATCATATGCAACTGACTAGAGCAAAAAGGTGAAACTTTATAGTCAGACCTTTAATAGCATCTGGGGAAATTAGAACTGTGGAGTGCATTGCTTTCCATCGAGTCCATCTTGTTTCCGTCTGAATACATTAGGTCAAACAGTGTTCTGTTACTTTTTCTTTGAAGGGGTATGTGAACTCCATACATATGTATTCTATCTTTACCCATACTTAAAACTATGTTCATAAGCTTCATTTAAATATCTTTACATGACATGTCTTTCACTTCTGTAAATCAAGTTCTGGACTTGACAAGAACGAGTCACACGATACTGACAACAACGATTGACGGCTTCAATAAAATAATTTTGTGAGTAGTCGACTTAATTTATGATGTTAATGACTTATGGACTGTTTTATTTTCATACTATTTGAGCTCTTGGCTATTAACTCTTTGTTGTTTTCTGCAGGCATCCATCTTACTATTCTTTACTGTGTTGTACTGCTGTTGGAGTAAGGAACCTAGGAGTACCGGTTCTCTGCCTGATCATTGGCTACTTCTTCAGGGACAACAAATACATGAGCATCTTCATTGATATGACACAAGAGGCTCAGTTGCACTAACAACTCATTTTGAATATCAGTCCCGTTTACACTAATGGAAAAATGGTTCACTGGACATGTCTGACAGATATTGGCCTTACGATTGAGTCTGCAGACTGCTGCAGTAGACTGTATTTACTATTTCTCTGCCTCCTTTCCATTGATGATCGTAGGACATGACTGAACCACCTGTGATGAACAGTGCCGTAAGTCATTCAGGCCAGAGAACTCCTTCTAAAGTGGAAGATTCATTCAACCACGCGTTGCTTTGATCGTCTTAAGCTGTGTCTTCATCAACACTACCCGTACAACTACCATCACGACTCCAATACTATTTACCAAACTCCTAACCAAAGAGCCCCCCCCCCCCGATACTGAAAATAACCTTGCTTTAAATATCTGTTTTGTTTAAAAGTGTCTCCAGTACCACTGATTCCTCAGAAATGTAAAAAAAAAAAAAAAGTATTTTTATTAAAGCTAATCCTTACTCGCGTAAGACCTAAATCAACTGAAGTTGTAAACAGGATAGCACACCAGCACAGTGGTATCTCTTATAGACAGTGCTGGCTTCCGGCCACAAGTCATAGGACCTCAGTTCAAGATGCACCGTGAGTCAGCCCTACCCAACAGACATTAAGGCAGCTGTTTCCAAGAGCAGCACACAGGAAGCGCCGACGAGATGGTCTAACCACAGAAGAAATGCTAAACAGGACAAAAAAGTATTTCTGACAGAATTGTTTTAAAAAAACACAAGTAAGTAAAGTATATTATACTTAATATATAGCATGGAAATCTGAACATTCTGTGTTTTAAAAACGTGCTTGATTTAAGAAAGTTTCCTGTTGCCTAAAGATTCAAGCTTGTGTCATTTATGCTCAAGGATGGTACATTTTCAGGTGTAATGGATAATGTTATGTGGGTTAAATTGGAATTGAACCATGTGATACTTATGTAACCGCATATCTGTTGCTGTAAACCATTCCTTTGATAAAATAACAAATATCATCTGAAATGGTGGACATACTGAATGTTCCACTGTGTAGATTGCTTCCATCCGCTAATTTAACATTGAGAATCCATTTTATTCTTAGACAAGAACAAGGCATTTGGCATGTCTTAACGCACCATCTTTTGTGTCAGCATAAATAGCATAACAAAAGGGTTGGACATCCTTTCAAGCTCTCTGAGCTTCAGTAATGTGCTCTGATATTCTCCTGAGATTGCCACTTTATCTCTCTGCATCCTGTACGGTATGCATCTTCAGCATCCATAATACTAACAGCTTATTTATCTATCTATCTATATGTGTTGCATTTGCAAATCTCATCCTTTGCAAAAATGTTCTGTCTCTAGGATGCTGTTTCTTGCTATGAGTAAGAAGTCAGTAATTCAATTACCCTGCAGCTAGAATAATCTGGTCCAAGCCACAGAGGGAAGTGTGTGAGGCATAAAAGGATTAAAATAAAACAGATCATGTGTCCGGAAAAAATGGACACAGACATACAGACCTGACGTCACCTTTGTTCCTGTTCATACACACACACACAACTGTTCGTGCTAGGTGTGTTTATGGTGATACCTAGAAAAATCAAACAACAATTAAATCAAAATACGCAGCTTTGTCTTTTTCATTTCAGTCACTTTTCAACTTTTTACTGTAACTGTAATCACTTTTCAGTATAATAAGGTTGACTTCTGTTTTCTTGTTTCTTGTGCTGGAATTTCCTCTCACAAGCAAAAAAAATCAGTAGCGTTTCAATTTAGTCACCCTTTCCCCTTTTTTTTGTTTTATAAATGCAGAAACAACCAAAACACAGAGCTTCCCATCCCTGTAATATCTTAATTTTTACAAGAGTTCATTTATTTTGATTAGCTTAGCTTAGGAACAGGGAAGTAATAAGGTTTCTGTAATTATTGTTTAGAAACTGACATTTTTGCTCAACTTATAAAGAAAGCTGTTTGCCAAATCAACTGTAGTAGTTGCAGTTGCTATACACTTCTGGTAAATAACCCATTTTGTTTCTCACTTTGGAGAAAAATGTCACATGTCTGTAGTATATAAAGGTCAAACATCCTTCAGTGTTTTATTCTATTTAGATATGAGGTGCTTTTGACATTTTTTTAAATAATACATTTGAAACTTTCATAATTCACCGGATATGATGTTATAATATATACATGGCATATGTATGTTTTGTAAACAGTGTTTGTCCTGCTAACTTGATGTGCAAGGTCAACATGAGCAGCTCTGATAGCCCTGGGACATCGAGCTTCTTTCTGGAGACAGATGACAGGACTAATGAGGAGAGGACAAAGAAGGAAAAGCCGGTGAAGAAGGACCGGTTGGTGTCAGCCCTGAACATGGGCAGCCTGGATGGGCCAAAAGCTCCCATGGACTCAATAGAATTCCAGGATGAAATAGAGCCAGCCGCGCCCAAAATCAGATTCAATCTTAATTTTGATAAGTAAGATACTGACTTGGTTTTCTTGAAAAGGCATTACCAATTACACCAAAATAGAGATGCAGTGTTGCTGTTCACTGTTGAGAATGCAGCTGTTTGACTACAGAAGAGGTTGTACAAATATACACAATAGGAAACTGTAGGAAAACAAAACAATAAGCACATTGAGCACACACAAAGCTTTTCCTGTACGTATCCTTTACCAATGGTTTGTCTTACCAAGGTCTCAAACATAGAATTTCCTTTGTAGGAAAGCAAAAGGGGTGCCGACGACCAAAGAGGAGACAGCCGGCAGATTTGACATCAAGAAGCTGTTTGACGCTGTGTCTACTGGGGACGTGATGAAGCTAGACGGCCTGCATAAGTACCTGCACCAGTCCATGAAAAAACTCACAAATTCCGAGTGTGAGTAGTACCATACAATATAGGCCCACTTCATTAATTTATTTACAGGTATAACTGACTGAAACTGTACCTCTTTTCCACCAGTGCCCTGTTTTTCCACCAGGCCATCATATTTTATCTGTGTCCGTTTGGCCATATTTTCTAAGACTGCTGGTTTGCATGAGCAATAGTATTTATATGTATGCTACCTTCACATGAAACTGTGAAAAACAAAACTATTAATTCCTATTTACAACCAATGTCTCTCTCCTCAGATCAGTCTTATGGTAAAACACCACTGCTGAAAGGTCTTCTGAACCTGAGGGACGGGACAAACAAAACTGTGGAATATCTCCTCGATATCTCAGAGAGGATGGGAGACATCAAAGAGTTTGTGAATGCCGCCTATAGAGATAGTTATTATAAAGGTGAAGTTTTAAAGCAAGACCAATTTTTTATGCAGACTTGTATTTAGTCTTCAGTCTGAATAGCTCATACTGATCACTTACACTGATTACAGTAAACAGGAGCTCTTTAAAACATTTATTTGTTTGTAGGAGGGATGGAGGATGTCATAATCTTAATAACAATACCTACTAATGTGTTTTGGCCAGATGGCCTTCGTCTGGATGTGTGACTAGAAAACCATTGATCATGTATCCTCTTTGTAAATTCAATAGGACAAGCAGCTCTTCACATCGCGATTGAGAGAAGGAGTTTACATTATGTTCAGCTATTGGTAAACAAAGGGGCGGACGTGCATGCCAAAGCCAGTGGGAAGTTCTTCCAGCCACACGATGGCCCCAGCTTCTATTTCGGTGAGTTATGTTTGAATATCATTGCCCTCTTCTGGTAGCTTTAAGAACACCATTTAATATTGCCTTTTAATATTGTTATGGTGTAAATTATTAATTCTCTTTGGAACTGTTTACTTTCTGAATTAAAGCTCACAAGGCTGAAAACAAAAATTGGCAGACTGCTTAACTGTTTTAAATGACATCTATAAAGAATCCTGTGTTCAGAATTCCTTTGAATATATCCGTTCATTGTTTTTAAGATGTTGAATTGGGGAAATCAGATATTGTTTAAATAATAGTACTAACTGTATATGTTTATTGTAAGAATTTATTTAAGAATTAAAGAACTGTAATAATTACAAACAATTTTGTTTGCTATTATTATTATTATTGGCCACAGGTGAGCTGCCTCTATCTCTGGCGGCATGCACCAACCAACCAGAGGCTGTGGACTTTCTTCTGGATAATGAATACCACAGTGTTGATGTCCGCGAGAAAGACTCCCATGGCAACACGGTGTTGCATGCCCTGGTGGTGGTAGCCGACAACACTGGCAAAAACACTGACTTCATCGTCAACATGTATGACCACATCCTCACCAGCACCGCCAGGCTACACCCGGAGTGGAGGCTGGAGAACATTAAGAACAACCAGGGGCTGACACCAGTCAAACTGGCTGCCAAGACGGGGAAGATAGGGGTGAGACAGCTCAGCATGGGAAACCCACCAGATTCAGATTAGACACTGAAGACTGTAAGTAAAAGTTAACACATTAACGATCTTCTCTAATCCCTGTTTGTTTGTTAGCTCTTTAAACACATGCTGCAGCGCGAGTTCCAAGACAGACAGACCAGACATCTGTCTCGTAAGTTCACAGAGTGGGTGTATGGACCCGTCCAGTCCTCCCTCTACGACCTGGACTCTCTGGACTCCTATGAAACCAATTCTGTTCTGGAGATCATTGTCTATGGCAGTGACATCCCTGTGAGTCACAGCAATATCACAATAATATAATGATGTTGCTACAGGTATTCTGAAAAGAAAAGTGCAATCGTGTTGTTCTGTTCAACTACAGGCAGGCACATCCCTAAATAAACAGCACTAGTGAAGAAATTATTAAAAAATTCATTTTCTTCTGTGATTGGCAAAGACGTTTGGGATGTTTATTTTTGAGAAGCAATGCACTATTACCTGCACTGACATTATAGACTAGAATTCTTTAGATACATTTTTTTTGTGAATATCTTTGACAGTTTGTGGTGAAACCACAAAATATGAAATTATCCACAAACCTTTCTCTTCTATTATTAAAACCCCAGTTAAATCTTATTTTAGAATCGTCACGAGATGCTCCAAATTGAGCCTCTGAATAGGCTGCTGGAAGAAAAATGGAAACGGTTTGCCGGTCGAATCTTTCTGTTGAACTTCATTGTCTACGTTTTCTACCTCTCCACCTTTACTGCCATTGGCTATAACCGGAGGGAGGGCAAGGTGAGTTCACAGTGGGATAAAAAAATCCAACAAAACCTCTTGTTACTCAGTTCTATTCTAAAACCTCTATTATTCAAGTTACCTGAAAACATTTTCTGACAAAAAGTAATTTGAAGCTTTTTATTTCTGGTTACTCTAGCCACCTTTCTCCATGGAAAAGAGCACTGAGGGATACCTGCGGCTCTCAGGTCATCTTCTAATTGTGCTGGCATCCGTCTACTTCTTCATCGGAGGGGTATGTTCTGTGCGGGCATCAAGGGGTTTGCTGTGTTAACTTCAAGAAAAACAGCCATTCTAGAAAAAAATATTTCAAAATGCATGATTCTTGTTGTTTTCCTTGGTCTTATTCCCAAGATACTGGATATGAAAAGGAAACAACCCAAGTTACAGACGTTGCTGATTGATGGCTTCTCCGAGATCCTTTTGTAAGTTTTCAAGCTGATAAAACAGTTATATGGTAAACATTGTGTGATAATACTATAATTAGAGACACATGTTTGAGACTTCTGTTGGCACTGCCCTAGTGGTACTTGATATACTGCTTTGTAACAAGTCTTAGTCATAGAACATGAGCCACAGCGTTGAATCCTCTCACATGAGAACTTGTCATGCATCATGAGAGTGCTAGGGTTGGAAAGCCATCTTATGCCCAGCTGCTCATGTGTTTTTTTTTTCTTTGGCCAGATCTCTGTGTGTGTAGGCAGTTTTTGTTTCATGCTACGTAAGAGGTCTCTGGGTTCACAGGAACTTTCTGCTGTTAGTTTTCTGCAGGCGTCCTTGTTCCTTGCCTCCTCCGTGCTGTACTGCAGCGGGAGGGAGGAGTACCTGGGCTTCCTGGTCCTGTGCCTGGCTCTCAGCTGGCTCAACCTGCTCTACTTCTCCAGGGGCAACAGACACATGGGCATCTACAGTATAATGATACAGAAGGTAGCGCTCACAAACCACATGTGCCGGTCATCACCAGGGGCCTTAGCCTGACGAACGACACTTGGTGAAGGGCAACAATCGTGTCACGACGAGGTGTACTCACAGATAAACTGGGCTGATGCAAATACTGTCTTTCTCTTCTTTCTTTAGATGATCATAAGTGATATCCTGCGCTTTCTCTTTGTCTACGTAGTGTTTCTCTTTGGGTTTTCAGCAGGTACTCTCTTCAGTCTCATTCACCACTGTTGCTCTTGTACATATGGGTTGAAATTGAAATGTAAAATGCGCTTACAGTCTTTGTAGCCATCCTAGAAGTCACAGCATTCTCATCTGCTCCTCCAGCGGTGGTGACTCTGCTGTTAGAGCCGCCTGTGAACAACAGCAGCGCTACCGACGACAGGAACATCACCGGGAAAGGTCGCCGTCCTGGTGAGGGCTTCTATGCCACCTTGTCCCCGTTGGAAGCAGGGGGCTGTCAAAAGCCCACCTACAAGAACTTCACCTACACCACCCTGGAGCTGTTCAAGTTCACCATCGGCATGGGTGACCTGGAGTTCACGGAGCAGTACCAGTACAAGGAGGTGTTCTACATCCTCCTCATCTCCTATATTGTGCTCACATACATCCTGCTGCTCAACATGCTCATCGCCCTCATGAGCCGCACCGTGGAGAAGATCTCCATAGACAGCACCAGCGTCTGGAAGCTGCAGGTGAGGATCGACGTTTAGCTTAGCGTTTTGTTATGCTGGGGCCATAGGTAACAGATCCGCTACTGTGTGGGCGTTTTAGCGGGCCATCACCATCTTGGACCTGGAAAGAAAAATGCCTTTCTGCCTGAGGAGGAGACTACGTTCTGGGGTGGAGAGGGACCTGGGCACCAACGGGGAAGAGGACCGCCGCCGGTGCTTCAGGTTAGATTGTGACCATGGAGGCCCACTGAGATACAAAACATTATGCACTGCAAGGTCATACTGACAGAGAAACAACGCATTGACAGATGAAATGTCCCAAAGATAGGTGAGATGATGTCTAGTAAAATATGCCTATTGAGGTGTATGCGTTTTAGAAGGTTAACCCATTAACCCAGTAGGACAGATGGACCAAATTCTAATTATTTTGCCCCTTGTAATACATCTGAAATATTGTATTCGGGGATATAAACTGACCAGCACAACTCAGTGAGTGAAATTAAACGAGTGTGTTGGCGTGCAAAGTGCAGGTGCCTCAGTCATTGGTTGGCCTGTTCTGACAGTTGACTGATGTGTCACACTGCAGTCGGTAATTGGAGCATGTGTCCTGTGTTGTTTCAGAGTGGAGGAAGTCAACTGGAACAAATGGAACACCAACCTGGGAATAATCAATGAGGATCCTGGGAGCCGCGATACAGTCCCACTGCCTGCTTCAAACTGCTCTCCAGCCAAAGGTATGAAAAGTAACACTACAGTCACACTACATAATGTCTGATTTGCAGTGCTGAACACACAATTCCCCTAACAGCGATGTAAATACCTTTGAATCAGACGTGATCTTATGAGTCTCTACTTAGTTTTATTTTTTGTGTTGTTTCATTATACATTTCATGTGCACATATCAACACTTATCAAAATAAGTAGATGTGTCGTCACTGCATGTGACGGGTTCAGGTTTGCAGACTTGCACAATCTTTTATTGAAGTCCTTCTGTGGAATGTACATTGCTTTGATACTGAGCAGAGACCAAAATCCATCCATTGCAACACAGGGAGGAGTTTACAGGGCTTCTTGAGGGACTTCAGTCAGCGACGTACATCGTCGAGACATCGGCAATACACCCAGGAGGCCAGGGAGATGAGCCCCCTCACTACTAGTCCTGTCTAAGGACAGCTTCTCAATCAGTCAAGAGCATCCGATTGTTTTGTCTAAGGCTGTGCAAAAAGGGCTTCGATGACTACAGTTTGTAATAAGTTTACTTTCTCATGGATTACATTCCAGAATGTGCTTTTATGTAGTAAGCTAATCATATAGGACACTCAATGAAATGTTAATCCTCAGGTCTTTAACTGCATATTAGTAAGAAGTGTAAGTGATTTTCTACTGATGTAAGTTCCAATTAAATGTGTTTCCTGTTATGAAGTGGCAAAATTACAATGCTTAAAAACATCTGATCTACTTGACATGTGAATAGAGTTAATGAATTTCTAATCAGTGAGTACTTGCTTCGACAGTAAACCAGTCAGTTATGGTCTTCTCTACTGGTCCCACCACTGACCCCTGCATTTTTACCAATCCTATACAAGACATCTTACCTCCCACTGGTTGCCCTTTATACAACAAAAATTTCCATCACTGCTAGACAGACTAAATCCACCACAGCCAGCCAGGCCTGCAGATTTCACAGCTTGCTTTGTCTGCCCTAGTTCCTGCCACCATTTAGCACTGGCAGTCTTGATATGGAGTACAAACGCATAGAAATGGGTGCAATCACCACGCTGAACACCAGCTGTCGTGGTTAATCAGCGATGCGCCATACAGCGGGTGTTTCCCCTGAATCATTCGTGTAGACTTCATTAATGTCTCTGATGGGAGGAAGTGCTTTACTGAAGTTGAGTTACTTGATTGCTAGGTAGAATAGACAGCAAAGGACTATATAATCAATTATTCATACAACTGGAACACAAACCTGATAGGCAGATGGATTTTTATAAATGTGTGTTACCAAGGCTTAACTCTTCCGAACAGACAGTCCAGACCATTACTAGGCATCTTAAATGCAATAAATAACATTACTCTTTGACCATAAATTATAACTTTATTTTATTATTACAATATTACAAAAAGAGTAGCAGAACTCTCAGTCTCTCTCTCTTTCTCTCTCTTTATCTGCCAGACAGTGACAGGTAAATAAAACTTATGGACCTTCCTCCATTTCACAGCAATAGTACAGGAAACAAAAAAGGAAAATTAAGATTTAAATAACAAGCGAATCAATTATTATAAATAGTCACAATTGCAAACTGAAGCTTAGAAACTTGGAAAAATGTTTGTTACAGCTCAGTAACTACACATTGTCGCTCTAAAATAGATAATTACAAAATATTACTCCACTTCTTGCTTTCTTAATAAAAGAGATCTCTAAGGAATTGCTTTTCTATTCAACAAATAAATTTAAATAAAGACAAAATAAGAAACCAGAAATTGCTGTTCCTCTGGGTCCTTGCCACCTTCATTCTCTAGTTCAATTTTGGATTTTCATTTACACATGCTTGTTTTCAAAGGAAAGTCCAAGGACCAAATACTTAAGGCTTCTTAAGGGTTGTTAGAGAGGGAGGCGAAAAGAATGTGGGTGTCAGTGTGTACACCCACTCGTCTGTGAACACACACACACAAATCCTCACTCTCATTCCAATACACACACACACACACACACACGTCTGCATACAAGCTAACACACCTAATTCAACATGAGCAGTCGACATTCATACACAATCATTACACTTTAAAGTTACAGTAGAGTAGGTAAGCCAGTGTAGAATAAAATAAACAATGCATCTGCTGTTTTACTATAACTTAAGCCATTTTTGTTTACCTCCAAGTGATCTTGCAAGTGATCAATTTGGTCGTTTCAAGCACACTTCATATCAGAATCAGTAGCAACTACGCTTAACTTAATATATTAAAAGTTACCACCATTTTCTTTTTCCAAAACTCTGATTTGGTTCATAGTTAAGTTTCTAAATGACATTAGTAACACTTCTACTTTATCCACTCCATTCCTACTATTTAACCCAGACGTAACATTTTCAATAATTCAAGTAATAGTTATCTGGTTACGAAAATGATGGGAAAAGGAAACCAACATGAATTGGCACATCCTAAGAGCAGTACAAACTTGTTCATTTGAATTTGGCCATGTAAGGCGTCAGAAGGAAATGGTAAGTACTTTCTTTCCCACACACAAAAAAAACAAAAAACTCTACAATCACACTGCCAAACGTCATTGGCATTGGTGAAAACATGGTTTTGACAGACATCTGAAGTTGCTGTAGCGCTTTGAGCAAGAGGGTGTGCCGTCTCCGCCAGCCACGTCTCTTCTCCCTGCTAGATCTCCATGTCTATACTCCGTACAAACAACCTGATTACATACTTCCACAATAGAGGAATCCTTGAACAGTGACCTGATTGAGAAACCGTCCTATTAGACAAATAAATAGTTACAATTCTAAAGAACAAAGCCTCTTTGTACATGTGCATGCCATGAGCTTCTCCATCTAGGTCTTTTTGCCGCGTCCAGTGACTGATGGGTTTACGCTGAACCAGCCCTCCTTTCTTTGTCTGGTGAGACTTCAAGAGGACATTGTTATGCCTGCGTTTAATCTTGACGTCACTATGCAAATGTACAAGGTAAATTAGCCACTCGTCCAATAAAACTAGTCAGAGCCAAGAAATCCTGACGCCATCATGTAAGAACATCAGGATTCTCACGAGGATGTTTTTCTTTTTTACTCTTCTGTGAAGGATCTGTTTTCATCCCTCCGTCTGTAAAGAGATATTTCATGCTTGTAAGAAAACTCTATGGACAGGTCTGAGGTAAAAATAACTCAGAATCCTTTAGATCCAGGCACACTGACAGGTAGGATGGCGGACAAAGTCGGGAATGACGACAATCACATACATAAAAGGTTCCCTAAAGTGCCTCCTCAAAGCACGTTCTTACAAAATGAATTGATCACTTGCAAGATTGACTACAAAAAAAAAAGAAAAAAAAGAATGGAAAAAGATCACACTGATTATTAAATATATTAATTTGTCCTCCTTTAACTTAAGCTGTCCGTTACTTAATTCATTAATTTAAATTCATGTGTTTCCTTTAAGACTAAAATAAGGTTTTGTTTTGTTGAATAACTGCTGTGGAGACAAGGCCTTAGCTTATCTGTACCCTGGGTGCTGAATGTGAGTGATTCTGCCATCCCCCACCTCTGGACCCACCCTGTTCATGGGAGGCCTGTGCATCTTGCCAATCAGCCCCAGATTTTGATCTCGGAAGCAGGGCGTCTGGAAGTCCCCACCCAAGTAATCTGCCGTTTGCATCAGATTAGTCTGGCCGGATGAGGTGGAGGAGGAGCATGTCCCTGGCCTGTAAAGGGCCCCCCCAGGGGGGCCACAGTCTAGAGGAGTGCCAGCCCCTGGGCACCCCCCATGGAATGGCATGGCCAGGTCCTGAGATCCGGAGCTGTCGCTGTTGGGCGTGGGCAGGATGCTGTTCCAAGCGTGGGGCTGGAAGTAGTGGCCGTTGGTGAAGTGGGCCATGGGACCTGGCATGCCGTTGTGGTTGACCGGTGGCGAGGGCGTGGGCTTATCTATGGGGGGCTTGATAGTGTAAGGCTGGCCCACGCACAGCTCCGGAGGGTAGCCCATGCCCTTACAGGGGAAACCAAGGTCCCGTGGTGGCTGCTTGCAGGGATGACCCCCGCCATCCTGGATATGCTGGAGATGAGCCAACTGCTGCTGATTCCACGAGCGCATCTGCTGCTGCTGTTGGTGGTGATTATGTTGTTGTTGTTGATGATGCTGCTGTTGTTGTTGATGGTGGTGATGCTGCTGCTGCTGCTGCTGCTGCTGTTGGTGGTGGTGATGATGCTGCTGCTGCTGTTGTTGTTGTTGTTGCTGCTGTAGATGCTGTTGGTGGTGCTGCGGTTTGATGTCATTGCGGTAGATGGGCAGACAGTTCATGGCGGCCATGTTGTGCGGGGGATGCGCAGCCTTGTCGGCGGGGCCCACGAGGCAGTTGGGTGGAGGGAAGCCGGGCCCGGCCGGGTTGTTGTGCATGGACACTCTGGAACAGGCGTTGATGAGAAGGTTGCGGCTAATGGGGCTGGGGTTGGCGATCTGGCCCTCGCACATGGACGTGGCTCCGGCGCCCTGGGCCCGTGCTTGGCACAGCTGGTTGATCTGGTGCACGATGGTGCTCAGGTCAGCCTGGCGGCCTTGGTTCAGGCCGGCGGCCATGGAGAGTGGAATGGTTGAGGTAGACACAGTCACGTTAGGCGGCGCTTCGGGGTCCGGCAGCTTTCGGCCACCTTGCAGGCCGGGAGGCGGCTGCTGCTGGAGGTGCTGCTGCTGCTGAAGCAGGAGAGTGGGGGGCCCCTGGGGGTGGACCAGGGCCGAGGGGTGGGACAGAGTCTGGGGCGTGAGCAGGCCTGCCGGGTGCTGGCCCATGGGGAGAGGGTGCCTGAGGCCCTGGGCCGGGCCCTGCTGCTGGGGTAGTGTCTGCAGGCGAGCCTGGGGATGCGGGGCCAGGCCCTGCTGAGCTGGGGGGTGGTGGAGGTTTAAAGTGCTGGCCGAAGCGGCCGGGTAGCGGCCCCCGGCGGGGGGGTTCATGACAACCTCGGGGTGCAGGCGAACCCTGCTGCCGTCAAAGTCTTTGAGGATGCCTTTGAGCGGGGGCCCCTTGATGATGGCGAGCAGGCCCGTCTTGGCACTGGCCTGAGAGGGAGGGTAGGGGCTGTAGCGCTGGCCTGAGGTATCCAGCCCGTTGACGGTGCGCCGCACGTGGTTCCTCTGGGGCACCTTGACGCTGTTGGGGAAGATCTTGATGGTCAGGGGGCTGTTGGCAACCTTCTTAGCATAGGCATCTAATTCCGCAGGGGTTGGATATTGAGCGGATCTCATCCTCTGTGTGGTGTCCCCTGGAGAGGCAGACAGGACGGGACACGAGGGGGAGAACGGGGGAGGAGAAGGGAAAAGTGATGTGAGGGAACAAAACAAAGTGACAGAGAGGCATGTTAATGCGGTTAAAACAGACAGAATGTCAAAACAGCAGATCAGTGGTAACCTAAGCAGCACATCTGACAGGAGAGGAACTGGACTCCAACTGAAATCTCGCATTACATATTTTCACCGCTTCTTCTACAAAAGGTGGCAGCTGTGCTAACATCTACAAAGGACCGGGGAGATTTTGATCTGGGCTGGAATGGCCTCCAGCAAAGCATTCCACTCTCTGTTCCAATATGTATTCCAGCGTGGAAGTGGTGAGACGGGGGCTCAGGGGGTCGGCGGCTTTTGGGCCTCCTGGAGTCGGAGCGAGGGCAAGCCACGCCGGCGCGTCAGAGAGGAAGACGAGCTGCCGTCCAACTGAATCACAGGCAGAACAAAAAAGAGTGAGAGAGGCAGCAATAACGCCCCGGGCTACAGGAGGCAGAGACGGAGAGACAGAGAGAGAGACAGAGAGAGAGACAGAGAGAGAGAGAGAGATTGCTGCTGCGTGTCAGCGGCAGAGAGAGAGCGCCGAGCTCCGTGACAGCCGAGCAGTAATCACACGGAGCCTGCCGCATCTCTGTCGGAACAACCCCCAGCCCCTTCAGCCCTGAGTGAGACATTTGGAGCAGCTGCTAAGCACCTCGGCTATATTTAAACCAATGTCTATGTGACAATGCCTAGGCGAGAGAAAAAGTGAACGCATTTCAGGTGTGACCCTGTTAAAAGGTGTGTGTGTGTGTGTGTGTGTGTGTGTGTGTGAGAGAGAGAGAGAGAGCGAGAGCAAGTGTGTGCCATACAGGTGTTCATTTCTGCTTGGCGCAGCTAGCTGTTCGGTCTGAAGTGATGGCTTGTTGAAGTATGCTAGACAACTTTATCATTTAACAGTGAGTGGCAACGGGCTGTAAGAGGCCTCTTCCTCAGGCTTGACTGTTGGCCGGGAACAGGCTCTTCTCAGCAGGCTGAGCCCCGGGTCTCCCACACCCCGCCTCCCCCGGGCTCCCAGCCTGCCCGAGCCTCAGAGACCACCGAGGCCCAGTACACAGAGACCACAGAGTAAGAGAGTGATCAGGCTACTTTAACATGGAGAGAAGAAGAAGTAGGAAGCCCCCTGTTCAGGAAACGAGAGGCTTATTAAGACACCCTATGCTAACACGTTGTCCTTTGCGGAGCGATTATCTAAAATGTCAAACCATGCAACTGCCTCCCAGACTGGTGTGCCAATTTGAATGGGGCTGTGATGCGGCCCTGTATAAAAGTATAAAAGAGTGTCTCTGCGTCTTTGTCCTTCCTCTCAGAGCCCAGCATGCAGGCAGTGAGTATGAGCGTAGGGCAGAGGCAGCGAGCGCTGACACGACGCCACCCCGAGCCGTGCCAACACACTAATTAATCCCCTCTTTTTTGGGGGGAGCAGGGAACAATGGGTGGCTGGACCGGGGGGACCCTGGGGGGGGGTGTCCACGCTCTCTGCTGATGGCAGCCTCGTTAATACAGGGGTCTAGGCCGTAGCCCACACGATCAACACTCCCCATCAGCCATGCCCAGTGCCTTCCGTGCTAGGAAAGAAATAGCTAGCTAAGTAAACCCTCACCTCGTATGGTCACACTTTGAAATGCTAGGCAGACACTGTCCCTATTTGATTTTGCGGCCTCGAACACAGAATTCTTTGGCCAGAGCTGCTTGTTAGTCAAGCGATTCAACAAACCAATCAATCCAGCGTAGCAGGCATGTCAAAGAGAGACGACAGAAATATATTGCTTTGAATACGGGCGAGTTGACAGTCGGAGCATGGATATCTGTCAGAGCGGACAAATCCAAACTGAAGTGGCGACCTATCTGGGCTTGCAGACCCACACAGGCAGGCACAAACACCCCCCTGTGGACCGGCGTCACCTGTCACACTGTCTGGTCCTGTGACAGCTGAGTAATGACCTAGGTGTTTCTCGCTCCATGACGAGGAGGAGGGTGACAAAAAAAAAACACACACAACAACCTTCTCACGACTGCAATGTATTTGAGACGCGACTTTGTTCAGAGAGCAGTGAAGTTGGTGGAATGACGACAAAGCGCTGGATTTGCATTTACCACCAAGCGTTGGTTTTTTTGTTTGTTTGTTTTCCTCTCAGGAGCTGAGGTGGGCGAGTCTCGCCACCAGCATTTCAATGTGAACCTCCAGCTATGAGTCCGGGAGCTATCAGGGTATCAAGGCCGGGTTAATGAGGATCTGAGGCAGGCCGGTGAGCTGGGGATGGGGGCCGCCGCTGCTGCTGGGGGCTCCGGGCCCCGTCTCTCTGATCTCCAGCTCCACGTTCCCAGGGAAGGGGGGGGGGAGGGAGAGAGGCCGGCCTGGCCCTGTGTTAATTACCCCACCGCCAGCTAGCCGAACACGAGTGCGCAGTCAGCGTGGCGCTAATTAGTTCTTCTCTTACTCCAAACGACTGTTTTTGCCGAATGCGTGCTGAGCAGCAGGGGCCCCGAGCACCCGCTGCTCTCAATAACAACGCTCGCACAAAAGCCGAAAATTGGATCTGAGGCGACAGTGTCAAATCAGGAGACGCTCGCTGTCATCCAGGCGGTTCCCCTCCTCTTTTCTTAGTAGGCTTGTGCACCAGCTGTAGCAACACTGTGACGATGACATAAGAGGTTCTCAAACCCCCCAAAAAAGAAGAGGGGAATCGTCAAACGAGGAGGAGGAGGAAATGCAAGCTAGCTGCTTCAGATCCCCGGTGGTGTCCCATGAGGACTAGCAGCAGCAGCAGCTCTCCAGTCTAGTGAATGGGCTGAATTGTCCTCCTGTTTCTATATATCTCTTTCATCTGGCCAGGCCGCTCCTTGTTTGTTCTCTCTCTCTCTCTCTCTCTCTCTCTCTCTCTCTCTCTCTCTCTCTGAGAGGCTCATTGACGGGCTAGTGGCCGGTCGGCTCCAGAGGACAGGCCGCCTCTCTGTGTGGGCCGCCGAATGTAGACCTGACCCCGCTCCTCTGCCAGGGCCATGCACTTCACAGCCATCATCTGTGTGTTTGCCCGCCCCCCCCCGATGATAAATAAGGCAGCTGCCCCGGCCTCGCCTCCCGACGGCAACCTGCAAGCTTGTAACTTTAAATGAGGCTCCCGAGCGCGTGCACACGCAGACACGCGCGGGGAGGACGTGGCAAGGTGCAGAGCTGAACAACATGGATGTACAATACGCCCTGGGCACTAACTGAAGGGGAGGGAACATCAACGTGAGCTCAGGGACAGAAAGCACAGTCTGCTTATCCAAGTGAATGGAAAGGCAAAGTGGGGCTAATTACGTGTTCTAAGCCTCTAACCCTGCTGCTGTGGGAACGTGTTGTATATGGGACGATAAGACTAGAAATTCATGTGCCGACACGCCCCCGAATCTCACCTTAGGAGCAGGCGGGCATGTCTCTGATGGAGTCAAGCTGTCAACTTAGCATTCAGGCCGGCTGAAAGATGATGCCTGGAAGAGACAATGAGGGCGTCGGCATGTATGGACAGCCAGGAGATAGATGGTTGGCTGGGGCTGTGTGTGTGTGTGTCAGAGAGGCCTCTGGGGACAGATGCCTAAACTAAGACGCAGCAGCAGCAGCAGCAGCATCAGCCCTGGACTCCAGATGTCCTGGGGAACGGTCCATGGGGACTCAGCTCTACTGGCACTGACAAGCAGCAGGGGGTCTGGGGGGGGGACGCGGCCAAAACGTCCTGCGGGGTCAGCGCTTCTCAAACCACAGCCAATCTAGCGAGGGGCACACATAACTGGAAAACGGGCACACAATAGGTGTAACACAGCAAAGCTTGGCTACATCCACTTTAAACATATAAAGTAGTAGGAGGGAAAGGAGCAACCTAAAGCGTTTGGTCACAGAACAGGTGAACACCGGCCCTGGCGTGCCATTCAGCCCCGATCGATAGAATTGATTGGTGTCGGTGCAGGAGGCCGTCACACCGGCCAGCCGGGTGCATGGGCCATGCCCGGCTGTCGCTCGCCTGCCTGGCGGGGGGACGGGGGGGACAAGCAGCGTGGCCGAGGCGGAGACGACGGAGCGGAGCAGACTCCCCCGCGCTCTGCGGCCTCCCGGAGCGCGGCTGATTACAGGGATTCGGAAATTACAGCCTTGATGAGCCGGAGAGGGAGAGAGCGTTTTTATAACGGGAAGCGTTTGTGTCAGAAGTAGGTCAGGCTGGGCTGAGACTCCACAGCGCGGGCGGCTGAATAATTTTTTTTCCCCTCGTCTTTCTCGAGAAAAGCCCAGGAGGAGCCGGGGAGCCGATCAATAATGCACGGTGAATGTCCTCCAGGAAGACTGCGGGGGGCGGGGGGGGCTACACAAAGAGAATGGCGGAGAGCCAATAGGGTGGTGGTGCACATGAACATTACTTAAAGAGGAATGCGTCACATTGCACGCATTTATATATTCCCCAATAAAAAACAACGACTGATCGTCAGGGCCTTGCCAGAACTCCCTCGGGGTCGGTATGCTGGCGTTGGTGGGTGCGGGAGTGCATGCACGCATACCTTGTCACCTGTTCCGACACCTCTCCCTAGGGGCTGGCAGGGAACACACACACACACAAACACACGCACAGAGAGTCTTAGTACCAGAGTCGCCGAGTGGTGCGCTTGGCTCTCTGGCTGTTGACTGCGTCGCTCCGACTCGTCTCGTTTATCATCCTAACGAGATTAGCTGCTCGTTATTAAGGGAGCGCGTCCCTGTGGGGGAGCAGGCCTACAGTGAGGAGAGAGGAGCCAGCTTCCTGCTCCCCAGTGAGTGATTAGTGCAGTCTCTCAGTCTCAGCTCCCCGCGCTCCTTAAAGAGGGATCTGAGGTCTTTGAGCACAACACATTCTCTCTGGGTTTTCAACACAGAGCTGCTAGCGAGACGGCCAGGCTAAGTCTGGCTCTGCTCATTTGATGTGGGGTGAGCAGAGGGATTTTAGCAGCTTGGTGAGTGTGTGTGTGCGCGCTTGGCGTCAGCAAGGAACTTACATTTCTGAAGTCCAGTGTTCATCTGCGTGTGGGGGAGAAGCTGGAGGGAGAGGTCACCTGGCCTGGGCAGACAGGCCAGCATTTCACAGACACATTAATGGAACATGGGACACTGGCTCCTCCTCACACTGCAAGGAGAGAGGGAGGGAGAGAGAGAGAGAGAGAGAGAGAGATGCAGAGAGAGAGTTGACAGAGACAGAGCGAAAGAGAGAGATAGCAGAGGTCAGTACAGACATGACTGCAGGGCCACAAATGGTCCTTGGAGATACAGCGAGCGGAGCCGGCCGGCCCCTGATATAACTCTGCGTCCCTCCCCAGGGGTTCCTAGGCTGGGGTGGAGGGGGGGCGACATGGTTACCTTTCAATTAGAAATCAATTCACACCTGCAACATCCAGTAAGGTCACATTTTATGCGAGTAACAACTTCAATTAAACATCAAACGGCTGCGGTTGAAAACGGCCAGACGGTGCCTGAGGCGCTGGCAGCTTTAAATGGAGCCCTCCCACCTGTCCTCTCCTGGGGGGGGGGGGGGGGGGGGGGGGGGGGGGGGGGGGGGGGGGGGGGGGGGGGGGGGGGGGGGGGGGGGGGGGGGGGGGGGGGGGGGGGGGGGGG
>JAVQIZ010198791.1:0-18692 GCA_036023535.2 Galaxias brevipinnis | reverse complement strand
TGTGTGTGTGTGTGTGTGTGGCCCGCAGAGGCCCTGTCTGTGTGTTCATGCAGCGGCACACGCCCGCAGTGGAGACTCACCTCTGGTGTGTTTTTCTTGAACTCGCGGCTCTGGTCGATGAGCTTTTTCCTGGACTGCTCGCTCTCATCTTGTCTGTTGGCCAGGGCTGTGGCGGTGGCGTCCAGTTCTCTCTACCAAAGAGAGGGGGAGGGAAGGAGGACAGCATGATTACACAGGGCTCTGTGGGGGGTGGGCGACTGCCATTTACATCAGCAGGCAGACAACACAAGCCTTTTTTTTTTTACTCTGACTATATAATCTTCAGGCTCACCCCCCACCCCCCCTTGTGTCTACTTCTTCCCTCTTAATGTTTTTTTCAGCTTGTCTCTGCACTGCCTTTTCCCTCTCCGACTGTAAAGCCAGGCCTCCATAGCAAAGGAGAGGAGGAGGCAGAGAGAGAGAGAGAGAGAGAGAGCGAGAGAGAGAGAGAGAGAGAGAGAGAGAGAGCAGAGGCTCATGGTGTCCTGGGGGTAGTAACCATCTCCTGTGCTCTCCATCCACACTGACAGGCCCTAGACATGGCACTGGCACAGCCCAATGTTTACAGACTGGCTGCCTGGCTGCTAGCTGGGTACGGCGCAGGCTGGGGGATCCTTCATAGGCCGTCAGCATGGCACACGCACGCTCATGTACACACACACATACACACACTAAAAACACACACGATATATATAGCGAATTCCGCAGTTCGTGTGCCATAAAAGAACACCAGGTAGTTTTCGCTTGCATCAAGTGCATATACACACTGAAATTGAGCCCTCTCTCTCTCTCTCTCTCTCTCTCTCTCTCTCAGCATATCCTCCCCCTCCTAAGTGCAGACAGAAGTGTGGAAAAAGCCATAAAACCACTTGGATCCAGGCAACATTTACGCAGCTTGTAAAACGTCTATTCTATGTCAGACAAAATGGTGAAAAAGCATTTTCTCACAGGGTCCGGATATTCGCCAGCTGCTTCGATGGTCACATCGACACGTTGACTTTGTCCTACAGGCAAACGCCTAGCTAATAAGTCGCCTAGCCTGCAATAGTAAGCTGGTCAATGTGCTCCTATTTCTGTACAGTTTGTATATTGTTAGCCAACATATTGGCCTGCTATTTCCTATCATATATATATATATATATATATATATATATATATATATATATACAGTATATATACAAATATTTCCATTGGGGGGAAATTAATGGTTTTGTTGACGTGCGTCGCTCAGGCTGTTCTGTCATGTCAACTGACACGAGGCACAGGGTGGAAAACGGATGGATGGTGTATGTGTGTGTGTGTGTGTGTGTGTGTGTGTGTCAGGCTGGTCTTAGCTGGGCTAGCCTGACATCTGGGAGCCAGATGCAGGGAACAAATCAAGTTAATTAGGCTGGAACTGAGCGGGCCAGACTGCAGCTCCACTTAAATCCACCACCTCCACCTCCTCTACTGCCACTACCAAACGGTCTACTACACAGCGTGCAATACATCACACAGCCACTCCTCCAAACCACCATTTCATTCCTCGCTTGCCTTTGTATAGTCGAATAGGAAAGAGGGTGCCACAAAACCAGTTATGAAGCCAGGGAATTTCTGTTTGGTAAACAAATATGAACTGAAAAGTAACAACATGAGTGTAGTACAAACAGCTTAAGCGCCTAAGATGTCGTCAGCTTGTCTAACGACGTCACCGATGGTCCCTGCTCTCCACACTTTCAGGGGTCCGTGCTGCATAGCAACAGGACGGAGACCTCTACCCATACCCCCGTGGTGCCACCTCTGCCACGCGTGCCACTCATGGCGCGCATGCTAATTGGCGCTCTGTAGGGGTTGACACACAGGGACTGCTCCTAGGTCAGTGCCAAGAGAGGAAACGGCTTGCGCTGCCACTCTACCCTGCTGGCTGGGCTGACCCAGGGTCAGACAGAGGGCCTGCAGCGCATTCCCTCCACCCAGCTGCCCCTGGCCCCTCGCCATGGGAAGCCCCTACGACGGCAAGGCAGCCTAAACTAGCCGTCTCCACAGAAGCTGAGCACAGACGCGGGGCGCTAATAGAATGTGGAGTTTGCGTAGCTTTGCTTACTGGCAAGGGAGCAGACGCATTAGAGGCACGCTAACTTTAGCTCTGAGCGAGTTCTATTCCCCGACTCCCACTTCAACAGTGGAGGAACGGAAAGCCGAGAGGGCGGGGGAAGAAAGAAGGACGAGTGAAGAGAGAGACACCCACTCAGTAAAAAAACCCTGTCAAGTTGGCGCTCTCGAGACTGATTAGCAGATGCTGCCGTTAAGCCCATTATGCAAACGATTTGGCTAATCACTTGAAATTGATTAGCGGCAAGCGTCTCGCCCCCCAGTGCTAATGCTTCTCTGGGACATGGGGAGGGGCGGGGGAGGGGGGGGTTGCATACTGTAGGAGGGATAATTACGGTTTTATCAACAGGAACTCAGAGTTCATGCCCATATCCAAGAATCCACACAAGCACAAAGTTTGTGTTACCAATGCAACCTGAAAGTTTTTTCCCCCACTTAATCTCAGCATCATGCCACTTTTCCCCATTATTTCAGACTGTTGTTACATCACTTTGTATTGAAAGAATCAATATAATCTACCGTTATAACATGTGAAATCATTGAAACTATGTCAAACAAATGATATTGTCTAAACTCTGGATCGCCTTAGGCCTCTTGCCTTCAAGCTCCACCTCCAATTTAATCCCCAGCCAAATAGCTAAAGCTCTGGCTGTCGGCTTGAATCGGGCCCTCGCCATTTCTCGGAGCAGACGCGCTTGAATAAAGGACCAAATTGTGCTCCATAATGGCTTTATAGTTTTGCTAATGGAAGAATCTTGCTGGCTCAGGCAGCGGTGCTTGTCTTAGTTAATTTGTTCAGTAGTAAACGCTGATGGAACAGATTACTGCGCTCCCTCGAGAGCTCGCCTGTGCCAGATGCTATCAGCTGCGTGCGTAGAGGAGAATATCAGAGGGACGCCTGGCTCTCCATCCCTCTCTTTGCTCGGATGAGACGAGGAGGTGGGGGAGGGCGGCTGTGGTGTCTCGTTTGAAATTATCGGCGGGTTAGGACACATTCTCACTTCACTTCAGAGAAATTGAATCTCAGGCTCGTTAAGGAGGAGTTGAGTAGGGTCCAGATTACTGTGAGCGACACCAATCAACACAATAAGGGGCATTTGGAAGGCGTGTATGTTTTTACAAAACCACACAAAAAGACGTCTGAAGCGGTGGCAGCAAATAGCTGCTCTAGAAGCATATCAATGTATACAATCTGATTATCAGAGTATGACAGTTATTCAAAATGTAAATTGGGTAACAGTAGAGAAAACAATGTTGTCTGGCACATCCGCTGACCCAATTTCTTGAGAGTAAGCAGGTGCACAATCTATTTTTCCAAAATGCTCACTTCATCAAAAGCTGGCAATCGGTTCAAAAACAGACCCCCTAATTTATCCTCTTGAATAAATAGGCCCAATACTTTGCAAACAAAGTTGTCGACATGAAATGTGACAAAAAAAGCCCCTCTTTAGCATAAATAATGAAAGCCTATGAAAAAAATGTCTACATTCCACATTAAGACTAACCGTGTGTGTGTAACCCTGGTCAGCCCTGGAATGCATTGTACAACAGCTTGACTGATAAAAATGGAGTGCTAGGCTTCAACAAAATAAAATACATAACACTTTTGTAAGGGAAATGATACGAAACAAATTGCCTGAAATTAGCACAATAAAAGAGGCATTCCGAGTCTGTCAATCTGTTCTCAAACTTGACTGAAGTGACTTGGCACTGGCGTATCAGCTCTTATCAGTTAATTCTGAGGTCTCGATAATCTTGTTATTAACATTACAGCACAGACATTCTTCTCCTGCTGCCTTATTCACAGATATGATTCAGAGATTGCTTTGTGCGCACGATAGCGAGGGTATAAAGTGTGTGCAGAGGCTATGTTTGACGGCTGGCCTCGACTAGCCGGTTCTTAAAGCGGGGCAAGCTAACTAGCGCATTAAGCCATCATCAAAAGACACGAAGGAGAAGTGAGTAGCTGAGGCGGAGAGGTAGTGGGAGGAGGGAGTGGTGTAAGCGGGAGCTGTCTAGCACTGGGTACCACTTCAAAGGGAGCTTTAGACAAATAGCAAACACAAGTGTCTGCTCTCTGTCTCGGCTGTTCCAACAGATGCTGTTAACATTAAGAGGGGACCTGATCTGTTTGCATTGTGACTAGGGAGCTAAAAACATCAAAGCCCTTTGTTTTTCAACACCACCCGGTCGGATCAGAATGTGGCTTTATTGTGGCTGTGCTTACCGTAGCCCATTGACCCCCCATCTGTAAAAGCTAGGCTAGCATTACAAAATATGTTAAGGTGTAAAGCAAGGAGGACGTGTGTGTGTGTGTGTGTGTGTGTGTGTGTGTGTGTGTGTGTGTGTGTGTGTGTGTGTGTGTGTGTGCGTGCGTGTGTTCAGGCTGGCAGTGGAGCCCTCTGGACCGGCCATCGTTCGCTGAGACCCACCAGGCCTTTGAGACCATGTTCCACAACTCCAGCATCTCAGAAGGTAGACTGGCTGACTGACTGACTGGCTGGCTGACTGGCTGGCTGACTGGCGGGCTGGCAACTAACTAACTAACATGTCAGAGGGTAGACTAACTCACTAACAATCTGACTAACTCACTAACTAACTGACTGACTGACACATGTCAGAGGGTAGACAACTCACTAACAATCTGACTAACACTAACTAACTGACTGACTGACACATGTCAGAGGGTAGCAGCTCTCCAGACAACACTTTACTGACTCACTCTGCTTCTCAAATACACTGCCCTCAACAAACCCAGCAACGTAGTAACCGACCAACAGACTAGCCAGCTAGCTAACCAGCTAACCAGCTAGCTAACTAACCAGCTAACCAGCTAACCAGCTAGCTAACTACCTAACCACCTAACTAACTAACTAACTAACTAACTAACTAACTAACTAACTAACTAACTAACTAGCAGCTTGCTAACTGTTCTAATGGTTGATTATAAAAGACTCCCGTCCTGCTTCTAGTTCCCCATGAACACTTTGTGATTATCAACCTCATTGATTTCTCTCTTCCTCTGTTCCTTGTCCTCCAGAGGTAGCTGAAGAGCTGTGTAAGACTGCCTCCTCTGGCCACTGTGCGCCACTGCACCCCTTCGGCCCCGACATGCCCCAGCTGCCCAACAAGTGCCGCATGTTCCGCAAGCACAATGACAACAAAGAGAACATCGAGGAGCCCTGCCACTCAGGTACAGCCAATCACAGCAGTGCAGACCCCAGTACCCACCAATCAGGTGCTAGCGTTGCCCTAACAGGTACCACAGGCCATGCCCATCCAGGAAACAAGCATACTGATGCTGTATTGAGAAACAGCCCAGGCCAAACAGGAAGTGGTTCTGGTCAGACAGGAAGCAGTACTCTTCAGCGGCGTCGTGCTCAGAAGCTAAGGAGACGGGCAGCGGTCTACCTACCCGATTGAACCAGAGATCGTTGTCATAACAACACTATGGCCTAGTAACATTTGTATTTTAAGTTTACCTGGATCTAGACTGACTTACTGTATTGTTACACTTTGTGTGTGGTTTTAACACTTATATTTATTTTTCACTTGTATACATTTATTTTGTGTGTTAAAAAAATAAACAAATAATTTGTATTGCATGTTTGTTTTGATTGCTATGCTTAACAAAAGGAGCCAGTGTATGGTTATGGTGTACCACTCTCTCCCTCATCCCTCTGTCTCATGCATGTGTCTGACTCACCCGCCAGCCATCACACACACACACACATACACACTGAGGGAACAGGGCTGGACCCCCGCCTCACCCCCCAAGTATTACCCTTTGACCTTCTGCCCAGATAAACGCTCTTTGACCTTCTAAACGCGCTCGTCCTAGTCATATCTGACTTAAGTGTTTCTTTCCTTTACTCTTATAATCCTGTGATGTTTATCGCTGTCCTCTGCCTCAATTCCCATGTGTCTGTCCCATGCTTATTGTATCCTAAATTGTCTATTGTGCTGTTTTGACTGTATATGTATTGGGTGTTTAAAAAGGCCCCTATAAATTAAAGTGTTATTATTATTATTATTATTATTATTACATCAAAACATTTTCTTCATGGAGAACAATCCGCAGTTCGTCTTTTATTAAAAGTATCATAGTAATCCATAGTTACAAAACCCTCCAGCAACCTCTCCACAACGCATTTAAATGATCTGTTTCAAATAGTAGTCTCATTTTTCATAGAAGGTGCTAAGTGTGGGTTACATTCTTTCCCCAAGGCAGCCATCTTGTTTTAGGGAGCACTAACACTTCCTCATGCACGGTTGTAATAAGCCGATCTTAAATAGATTGTAAAGTTGATGACATGATGATAACAGATCAATGTCCCATATTAAAATCCTGGCACTAATTTCAGCGCAGGATATACTTGGTGATTTAAACTACCACTTCCTCTCACATTGAGGAGGAAAGAATCAGAGAGAGTCAGGAGTCGTTTATCTTTGAATGATTTAATCATTTAGAATGTTTCCTGTCCTTTCACTACACCTTAAAACCCCTTAAAGAAGACATTTAAAGGGAAAGGAAGACATTGATTACTAAACCTGAATTCAGCCCATGTGTTCTGGTCACATAATTACTAAACCTGAATTCAGCCCGTGTGTTCTGGTCACATGATTACTAAACCTGAATTCAGCCCATGTGTTCTGGTCACATGATTACTAAACCTGAATTCAGCCCATGTGTTCTGGTCAGATGATTACTAAACCTGAATTCAGCCCGTGTGTTTTGGTCACATGATTACTAAACCTGAATTCAGCCCGTGTGTTCTGGTCACATGCCTGTCATTGAATGTGGGAGGGATTCTTTTGATTTCTAATTTCTTTCTCTGACTATTTTTGTGTAACCCTCCCCTCTCCTCCTCAAAACAAACCAAAGGACGTTTCAATTTTCTGTGAATGTGGATTTTGCATAATTTGTCAAAATATAAGGTTGTTACGTTAAAATAACCCTGTCTTGTCCTGGGGTTTCCAGTATTAAAGTACATTGCAATATTTCTTTCCTTTTTTTTGATAAGATTTTAATATTTAAAGGATATATTGAAAGTAATTCTTCCACAAATAATGAAACAAAAATGTAAAAAAAAAATCAAATTATAGGAAAGATTTGACCTCACATTCATAAAATAATCTATTAAGTTTGGGGCCAAACAGTGGTGGATTGTGGGCTGACATGCTTTACATTTGAATCCTGTCATCTCCTCTTATATATGGTTTCAAACAAAGTGAATGAAACCATTCTGTGTGTCTGATCATATGAAACGAGATGATTTGTTTTATGTAAACTATGACCTTTAATCTGAGTGCAGGTCTGATCATTTGATCTTTGTTCTGTGTGCAGGTCTGATCATTTGATCTGTGTTCTGTGTGCAGGTCTGATCATTTTATCTGTGTTCTGTGTACAGGTCTGATCATTTGATCTGTGTTCTGTGTACAGGTCTGATTATTTTTATCTGTGTTCTATGTGCAGGTCTGGCTGCCACTCTGCTGGGAGAGAGTAGATCAGGAGGCTCCCCCGCTCTGCCTCGCAAACAACAACAACAACAACAACGGGACAAATCTCCCAGCAGCCTCCTCGAGGATGTGCAGGACTCAGGGACCTTCACACGCGACCGCAAAGCTGGCTTCTTCAGCTCCTTCATGAAGAAGAAGTCCTCCTCTTCCTCTTCCTCTTCCTCTCCGTCTTCCCAGCTTCATCAGAACCTCCCCACGCCTCCTAAGAGGAGCAGCTCCTTCCGGGACATGGAGGTCCAGCCTCCTCCTCCCCCACTGCCCCAGACAGATGGCTTCTCCTCCTCACCCTCCCACTCCCAGGGAGAACCTGCTCAGACCCAGGCCCGCTGCTGTGGAGCCGCGTTCAGCCAGAAGCCCTCAGGAGGAGGAGGAGGAGGAGGGGGAGGTTCTCAGGTAGGGGCCAGCAGCAGTTGGGGAGGGCTGGCTGGTTTCTTCACCCCTAGACTTATTAAGAAGACGTTGGGTTTGCGGACTGGGAAGTCTGTGTTCTCCGAGGACAGCGTGGGCGGTCCCAAACCCTTCCCGCGCTCCAACTCCACCTCCTCAATGTCGGCGGGCCTACCGGACCTGGACCGCATGGCGCTGACTCTGCCACGGAACCGCGGAGCCAGCAAGCCCCCTCTGGAGCGGACCGTGTCCACCACCTCCCAGCCTGAGAATGGCACAGCGGGCTGTGGGGTGTCCTCAGAGGCAGTGCTGAGGCGGGTGGACGAGGGGACCGCCCAGATCAGAGAGCGACCCAAAGCCAAGCTCCTCCCTCGCGGGGTGGCAGGGTCCGTGGGCGGGGTGAGGGGGCCGGGGGTGGGGGGCGAGGCTGGGACGGGGGGAGACACAGACTCGTACGCGTCGCGTGGGGGGGTGGTAGAGGAGGGCGTGGCAGGAGGCCAGGGAGGGTGGCCGTCCCCGTCTAAAGGTTTGGGCGGGCTGTCGTCTGCAGCGGGGGGAGGCGGGGGCGGCCCTCACAACCACAAAGTCCCAGTGCTGATCTCTCCAACGCTGAAACACAGCCCAGTAGACGCTCAGCTGGTGGGGGTCGACTCCCAGGGCAACCGCTTCAAGATGCTGGAGCAGGCAGACCGGCCAGCCCGCCTGGTCAAACCCAAATGTGCCCCCCCACCTCCCCCTACCCTGCGCCTCCTCCAGCACGCTTACAGCGGCGACGGGGAGGAGCATGGAGGAGGAGGAGGGCTGGTTGAGGTCAACGGAGACACGTTAAGAGGTCAAAGGTCACGCTCAGCGGGAGACAGGACCCGACCCTCGGTACCGCCGCCCTTAGTGCCTCCCGCTCCTTCCTCTTCCCTATCTTCCTCTTCCTCCTACTCCTCCTCCTCCTCGTCCCCTGCCAACAACAACACACCCACCAAACTCGCCAACGGTGCAGCTACAAACACTTCCTCCTCCTCCTCCTCCTCACACACAGTGCCCTCCGCTGGCTCCAAGGTGGCACTGCGGCGGGCCAGGCAAGTGGCGGAGCGCGGGGCCCCAGAGAGGGTGAGTCGAGAGGCCCTGCTGGAGTGTGCGTGCAGCCTGAGCAGCGTCCTCCAGGCTGGGCCCGAGCCCTCCTCCAGCAGCCTGGTCCTGGACGCGGGCCACCAGCTGCTGGACTGCTGCTCCGGATACGTGGACTGCATCCCTCAGATGAGGAACAAGTTCGCCTTCAGGGAAGCGGTGGGGAAACTGGAACTCAGCCTGCAGGAGCTCAGAGCCTCCGGAGGGGGAGGGGGGGGCGGCTCGGGTCCTGTTCCTGCCAGGGAGAGTCTGCACACCTGTATCAAAGAGATTAGTGATGTGGTGCAAAGGTAGCCCACTCCCCCTCTTCTCTCTCTCTCTCTAAAGACTGTTTTGGGGTAGAGGTGAGAGTTGTGACTTTATCAAAAACAGTGTTTTTGGGGCAGAGGTGAGGGGTGTGACTCTGCTTCTTAAAGGCAGTTCTTTTGGAGTAGAGGTGAGAGGTACCTTTCAAAACAATCACTACAAATCTATTATGTTTTTTATTGTTTACAGACTTGTTTCATATCAGCAGGACGAGCCAGCTCTCTGTTCCTCAGACCTTTCTGTACATATCAAATATTGACGATACCAAACTAATCTGGGTTAATTTGATGACAGGTGAATATTTAATTGAATTTTTGTATTCTTTATCTCAGTTCTCACCTTGTATCGGGGACGGGAGGCCTTTTTGTTTGTTTGTTTTGATCTGAATGTGGAGTGGATCAGCACCGGATCAGAGACATGTCAACATGTTAATAGTGTTCACTGTGTGTTTGTTGAGTTTGTCGTCTTTAAAAAGTTAAAACGCACAGTTGTTCAAACCCTTAGTTAAAATGGAACTAATTTAGATTAAAATACCAGCGGTGCCAGTCTATTTTAGTGTTCGTCTGTGATCACTTTGAGGAAAAGTCTGATGGTCAACAACGATGTCGACTTGGTCTCTTTCGGGCAGGCTTGTTTTAACACTCGGAAAGCCATTCTCATACCATCTCCATGACGACAGGGAGGTTAGGCCTTTCATTCATCCTGTCTGTAGTCTCCTTAATATTAATATCTTTAATGTCATCTGGCTCACTTTACTTGTAATTAAAGAGCTAGATAGATGGGCATAACTGAAGCATTTACATACATGAACAGTATTCCTTGCACATTATTCAGATGAATATGTATTAAAGACGTTGGGGGCCGATGGAGGACAGGGTAACATGTGACTCTGGGAATTGGGGAGCTGTTTCAGTTAAGTGTCTTTCTAAATATGGACAGGGCCTAAACCCTGGAGCTTCAACTGGCCTGTGTGCCTAGATTCCGCCATGCATGAAAAACTGCAAACGCAACAAGACCAGGGGCATATCTTGTGTTTGAATATGTTGGAAAAAACGTTTGGTGTGTGTTTCGTTACTTGTAAAGCACTTGAAGAGTCTCAAAATGAAAACATTTGCTAAATGAGCTGAGCACACCAAATGTTTTTTTACTATTGTACATCTTCAAATGTATGTATTTTTCTTGGCTAACCCTGGCGCGCTCGAAAACACAGTACACAGAACAAGCCTCTCTACACAAGAACTGCAGTAATTTTTTTTAGCACACAAGCGATTTGTACATTTTTTTATTTAAAAAGAAATAGCTTTTCAGAATGTCTTTATGTATAAACTTGAATTTTAAATTATTTTGTTTGATTTTTCTTTTCTTTTTTTCGAAAAGCACAGACCTATTTTAAAAGAAAAAAACAATGATGTAAATATTTTAAAGGTTGTCACATAGCGGAGAGCAACCTGATGTGACAAGATGAGGTGGGTCATAGAGAGTATGGGATCCCCCGGCGTTGTTGACTGTAACACCGTTGGCATCAACTCCTGTGTGACCAGTTATCTTCTACATGAATGTAATCTTTTGTTCTACAACTGTGAGAATGTCCGTCTCTCTGCATGAGTCCCAATGTCCTTTTGTTTTTTGTTGAGAAAACCGGATCGTCGATCCTTGTTGTTCTCGCCAATTATCAGTGATTTGGTGGAGCGGCGCTTCAAGCATATGGCTCTCTTTCAGAGCACGCTATGAAGCGAAAGTAATTGATCATTCTTACAATGTTTCATTCTCTAGTATTTTGGTCCTTGTATCTTTTCAATTCCACACTGATCGAAGTGGCTCTTCGTATTTGACAAGAACGCAAAGGCCTTCCCAAAATGTACACTGGAAAAGGCTTTGATTGTCCTAGAAATGGGTCCAATAAGGCCATTATCTTCTCAGTATTTATGCCGTGTATAGAACTCAACATACATGTATATGTGTACTTGATTAATGGGGCTCGGTGAAAGTGTTATATTATATCAGCTGTCAATCAGACGGATCCACAATTAGCGAAAGGACTTCTGAGATCGCTTAAATGTCTGTTTTCTTACAAAAAAAAAAAAATGAAAACAAATGCTTTCATTCACTGTGACGTTCAAATAAAAAATACTGAGAAATATGTATTTTATATTTCTTTCATCTTCTACAAATTAGTTAGTGGTTTTTATTTCTCTGTCTGATACAGAGAGCCATTTTGTTTATTATGTACAGTGCACAACCTATGTAAATATCAGTTTGTTAGTAATTTTAAAAACAATGACGTAGGCCTACTCATAAAAATGATAAGGTATGATTTTAAATAATGTATTGCTTTTTTAATGCTGGCTGTACAACCTTATTCCTTTCGGTGAAGAATCAACAGTATCTAGAGATAACTCCGTCTGAGTAGGAAGCCATTAACTTTAGTTTTCAATTAGTTCAGAACTTTGTACACTATACAAGGTATATGTGCCGTGTACACTATACACGGTGGTCCAAATAAATCCACAATTTTTCTGAAGTTTTCTTATTTGATAATGGATTCGATATCGATACAGTCTCCAACTTTGACGATAGCAATTTGAGCTGGAGTATGTGAAAAGGGTTGAATCCCTCTTGGTCCACCTTGCATTCACCAAGGCCGAGTAAAATTAGGACAGACTCTCCGTGTGGCGTCAGGTTTGAAAGACGACCTCTACTGGTTCAGCGAGTGCCCTGTCCGTACCGACTCCTCCCAGTCCCAGTGAAATTGTTCGCCAAGTGTAAAAATGGCGTCGATCATGGAAGGACCGTTGAGCAAGTGGACTAACGTCATGAAAGGTTGGCAGTACCGCTGGTTTGTATTGGACTACAATGCCGGACTACTGTCATACTACACGGTAAGGAGTTTTTCATCACTCTGCCGTGTTGACAGATAAGCTGGTGGGGTCGTTCTTACGAGTTGTTTCTGGTTGTCAAACCAAAGTAGAGAAACAGAGCGGCCTGTGGCTCTGTCAGGAGTTAGGAATCTCAGCTGTCTTAACGGGGAGGGCATTCCTGGTGACTTATTCTTTATTGACCAATCGTAGCTTTGCGTGAGATCCTACAAGCGAATCAGAAATCTATATTTTTTTCCACTTCCGGAAATTCTCAGCACTACAGCAATGCTAGGCTAGCCCAACAGCATCGCTAAACTGGTCATCTATGTTGACAGTGTGCAGCATTCCAATGATATGTTATTAGATTAGCATAGTCTATGCTTATTCACGCAAAATGAAAATGTTGCATGAACAACTCATGCCAGCTTTGAGAATAGCATATAATAGAGCCATCTAGCCGCACCAACTAGCATGACAGCAAAGGGAAGAGGCAAGGTTAGCAAAATCAGTAGCTTCCAAGATTCTTAGTAAGAATGTTGTCGAGAGTTTACTTTACTTTGTTATTTATCTAAACAGTTGCAAACTGTGCCACACAAAACGTTACCATCTTCGCCCTCGAGCAACAAAACTATTCGATGTGCTAATCACATTGAAGTGGGTATAGCCTAGCTAATTTCCTAAAGGTCCGAAGGGAGGCCAGCCGTAGGTCAAAGCCTCCCAGTAAAACAACACTAGGTCACTCATATAGGTGCGATTGCCAGCGTTGTCAAATCATTGAAGGGGCTGGATTAGCACAGGCAGAAATTGGCCTACTGTGTTCAAGGTTGAAAGGCAAAGCACCCTCTCACAAATTACATAGTTTAGCCACACACTTGAAATCAGTCGCCTGGCTTCATGTAGCAGAGTACACATTTGATGCTTGCCCCATTTATTGTCTGTTATGATCACCCCACGGTAATTTATAGATTAGTGTTTGAGTTCATGCTTTGTTTCTATAACTTACGTTCTGGTCCTAATGAAACTACTTTGAGAGCAAGATGTGGTCCTAAAATAAATGCAGTGTAGGCCTGATGGTTCCTAAAAACGTGCCTTGGTATCTATGTCTGCTGATTGGTCACAAATACTGTTTGTAGTTGTGAAACAGAAGATTAGACAGCTGAGGAAGAGGCTTTGGATGTTAGCACCTTACAGTGTGTTGATTTTTCTCATTTACAAGTCTGTGGATATATTTTCAGGTTTTAAAAAGGGAGCGGGGGATGGGGACTGTGGAGTTAAACTGTGAACATAAAAAGACATAAGTGAAACGTCTGTCAGTGTGTAAAATGCGAATTATGTGTCTGTCAGTGTGTAAAAATGCGATACACTGCACAGGTGGAAATGGATGCTTTCCAGCCTTGTTTGGAAACAGCTGGTGTGTTTGATGAGACATTCAACTCTGTGCTCCAGCTGTGTATAGTGGGCTAGCACTTTGGACAGAAATGTCAGAGCCTTTGGATCATTGTGGCCTCACGGTTTATGTAACCCTAGAAAGGCATGTGACTCCTCTGTGCCTCGTAAGCAAAAGCACGTTGGTACCAATCTGCACTGATTAGCTTTGAATGTATCCTCCAGTCCTATGACCTGGTATGGGTCATTTTGCAGTGTCATTGTCTCATCGCTCCACGTAGTTAGTCTACAGACAGCACTCTGTCTGTAAGGAGCATAGTCTGTAAGAAGCATAGTCTTAGACCTTGTAGAAAAGAATCAGATCACCTTAGAGTCTGTGTGGAGAGTACCAGATCACTTTAGAGTCTGTGTGGATAATACTAGATCACCTTAGAGTCTGTGTGGATAATACCAGATCACCTTAGAGTCTGTGTGGATAATACCAGATCACCTTAGAGCCTGTGTGGATAATACCAGATCACCTTAGAGTCTGTGTTGAGAATATCAGGGCTTTCTGACAATAACCTTTGCTGCCTCCCAGTGGGGATGTGTGATCAGTGTTTTAAGCCCTCTTGGTCTATGGTCTCTCCTCCTGTCATCACATTCCCAAATGCTGATTACTTGTTCTGCTTGTTTTTCAGTCGAAGGACAAGATGATGCGTGGGTCCAGACGAGGCTGTGTGCGTCTCAGGGTAAGTCTGTGACCTCTGAACTGTGACCTCTCCAGACAAGCCTACATGCAAGGGTTGGGCATGGCGACATTCCCATATATAGAACCAATTTTTTTGATAATATATTAATGTCTACCAGACCATTACAGTGTGTGCAAAAAGAGGCTAAATGTATTCCACTGTGTACTGAAAAGATACAATACTGCCCTGATCTGTCTTGGTGATTTAGGTATAGTAACCCCCCTACTTCCACCAAGTGGTATTATTTGTACCATTTTGTGACTTATAGGTATTCTCTGGCCTGAAAGGTTAGGGTTTTGTGACAGAAAGACGTTCTACGGCCTGAAGGGTAATTGCGTGTGTCATGCAGTTCAACAGGAGATATCAGACTGGACTCTTGTGCTGTGTTTCAATAGTAGTACCACTTCCCCTCATTCACTTACCCTCAGCCCTTAGTATGATGTAACAGCATACGTCGTGCCGAGGCCACTTGGAGAACAGAGGGAAAGTGGTTGGGGGATTTAAATGGAACAAACCTGCCCTTGTACACTTTCAGCGCAAACTGTCATTGATCACCCGCCACTTGTAGGCTTGGCGCTTTAGTGCTTTTTACAAATCATTGGAAATACCTCCATGCTCGTTTAAGAGGCTTGTTCAATCAGCTGTGTCAGTTTCTAATAAATTAGAATGAATGTTCTTTCCTGTTTGTGATATGTATCATGATTATTCTAACTTTTATTGCTAGGTTTATGATACCCTCCTCTATTTATTAATATTCTCCTTCGGTGGTGAGCAACTGGAGTTTTACGTGCATTACTGCCACCTAACCATCGATGTATTCTCTAGCACCAAACGCACAACAACAATGCATTGTGGGTGATATACACCTCTGGTGTGACCATCGTTGTTCACTCCCGCCCTCAGCCCTCCGAGGGTCGATCTCACCAAGTTCACTTCAGATTTTCAGACTAATGGAACGACACTTAAGATGGCGGCGGGGATTCCCCGAGGGCAAGTGCCATGGGGAAGTCAACGAGGGCATGTTGAACGGCTATTGAAACGCAGCATTAGTAGCTGGTTTTGCCTGCAGCATACTAAACATGTTTAGTGTGGCTGCTATTTGAATACCACCCACTAAGTGGCACTGTTGGCACAGCGTGTGTGGGTTATAGGGAGGAAGTAGGAAGTGATTGCTGTTTAATGTTCTTTGTTTCAGGACAGTGCTCATAAATATGCTCATACAGATACAAATAATTAAATATAATTCAATGGTTTTGATGGTTGTTGCAACTATATGACTTTATTACACTTTTGATTCATTTATATATGTTTAATTGTCTTGGTTAATAGTGCAGGGTTCCTATTATTATAGCTTAGGAACAGTGGAAGACAGCTAGCCCAGAGTTCCTAGTGTATGATGTTACCTGTAGTAGTGTGTTTAAACTGCCTCTCACACAGTCACACACAGTCTCACACACTCATACACACTCATACACAGTCATCAGTCATCGGTTAGGAACAGTGTCACACAGGTACTACAGGGATTCTGACACCTCCAACCGGCAATAAGGTGTGCGTGCGTGTGTGTGTGTCTGCGCGTGTGTGTGTGTGTGTGGTACTGCGTTCTCATCCCCCTCTCTCCTCCTCCGTGTTTTGGTCAGGGAGCAGTGATCGGTATTGATGATGAAGACGACAGCACCTTCACCATCACTGTGGACCAGAAGACGTTTCACTTCCAAGGTGATATATCCAGCCATTTTTCTTCCTCGTTCTCTATCCATTACCCCCCTCTCCCTGCGTATTCTTCATTCTCTCTCTCTCTCTCTCTCTCTTTCTTTCGTATGCTCTCCATTTCTCCTGCATCCGCTGCGTTTTAAAGAGGTTGATTACACTGTCCCAGCCCCAGCTGACACACACGCACACACACACACTACATACACATACACTACATACACACACACTACATACACACACACTCATGCACTACACACATACACACACACACACACTACATACACACACACACAGTACATACACACACACACACACTACATACACACACACACTACACACAAACTACATACACACACACACAACACACAAACTACATACACACACACACGCACACACACATACACACAGATACTCACTAACCCTGAGAGGATACTCTAAGTAATAATTAGCCATCATAAGACAATCCTTTCTTTTATAGTTCTGTATTTGTGATTTATGGATTTTTATTTTTAATTATTTCGTCCATGTGACCAGATTAGACTTAAACCTACAAGTAACTCCATTCAAATTATTACTGATCATGTTATTTTGTTTGGATGTTATTATTTATGTTATTCTGTTTGTTATTATTTATTATTTATTGTTATTATTTATTTATTTATTAGTTATTGTTGATGTTGTTGTTGATGCTGTTTGTACCTGGTGACACGCATAGCCCAGAACCTTTGGATGTTATTAATTATGTTATTGTTGATGTTATCATTTATGTTATTATGTATGTTATTATTTATGTTATTATGTATGGTATTATTTATGTTATTGTTTATGTTTTTATGTATGTTTTTATTGATGTTATTGTTGATGTTGTTTGTATCAGGTGACACGCATAGCCCAGACCCTTTCCACCCAGCTGAGCCAGCTCAACAGCACCCAGTGGATTCTGGGAGAGGCGTTCGCCGACCTTAGCAACAAGACTCCTTCACTACACGTCAGTAAGCCCTCCAATCAGGGAAGGTGTTCTTGGGGGCCATATTGGACTTTGGCTTTGAGTTTTTACATGATTTTGCTAATCTTTCTTTCTTTCTTTCTTCCTTTCTTTCTTTCTTTCTCTCTCGTTCTTTCTTTCGTTCATTCGTTCTCCCTCCCTCCCTCCCTCTCCCTACAGGTAGAGTTTGGTTTGAATGCGGACGCTCAGAGGTTCATGTCTAAGAGTGGAGAGAGTCTGGTGACGGCCATCAACTCCTTCACAGCCGACATGGACACCTTGATTAACAAGACCATACAGGATACCCTGCTCAACGTTAAACAGTACGACACTGCTAGGTGTGTAAGACCATACAGGATACCCTGCTCAACGTTAAACAGTACGACACTGCTAGGAGTGTAAGACCATACAGGATACCCTGCTCAACGTTAAACAGTACGACACTGCTAGGTATGCAAGCTAACTACAGCAAGCATGCTAAACGTTAAACACTGCAAGACTGCTATGTGTGTAAGACCATACAGGATACCCTGCTGAACGTTAAACAGTATGCCACTGCTAGGTATGCAAGCTACCTACAGCAAGCATGGTAGCATCAAACTCAATCTAAATGTCTGCAGTTACAGTTATTTAGCATGAGCATGTCAGAATTTTAATACATTTTACAGTAGCATGTTAGGATCTAAACCCATCCTTTATTCTCCCTTAATCGTATAATTTTTTTCTCCCTCAATGTAGACGATGATGCTAAAATAGCCTAGCATGCTATGCTATTAGCTTGTTAGCACGTCTCAATGTTTTCCCTCAAGTTAGACTATGATGCTAAAATAACCTAGCACGCTATGCTATTAGCTTGTTAGCTCTTCTCAATGTTTTCCCTCAAGTTAGACTATGATGCTAAACTAACCTAGCAGGCTATGCTATTAGCTTGTTAGCACGTCTCAATCTCCTCGTCCTTCTTTCAGGATAGAGTATGACGCGTACCGCTGTGACATGGAGGAGGCGACCCTGAGCTCTGGTAACGCCTCCAAACTGGAGCAGGCGGAGAGGAACTTCCAGGAGCAGAAGGACAAGTACTCCAAGACCAGGGAGGACCTGTCTGTCAAGCTGAAACTACTGGAGGAGAACAAGGTGAGAGGCTGAAGGAGGGTGGAGGGGTGAGGGAAGGAAGGGAGGAGGTGGAGAGATGGAGGGAGGAGGCAGAGAATTGTATGTGAGTTAACCATGGATGGATGAATGGATGGGTGGGTGGATGGATGGATAGATGGATGGATGGCTAGATGGATGGATGGATGGATGCATGGCTAGATGGATGGATGGATGGATGGATGGATGGATGGATGGATAGATGGATGGATTTCTTGTATAAAATAAACAAGGATATCAGGGGATAATTATTTTTCCTCAATGTCGCCCACCCTCTCTCCCTCCATCCCTCCATCCATCCCTCCCTCTCCCCCTCCCGCCCTCCCTCTCTCCCTCCCTCCCTCCATCCATCCCTCCCTCTCCCCATCCCTCCCTCTCTCCCTCCCTCCCTCCCTCTCTCCCCCTCCG
>JAVQIZ010198760.1:7500-13133 GCA_036023535.2 Galaxias brevipinnis | reverse complement strand
GCTAACACACACTTAGTAAATGGATATGGATTAGCATGTTCCCATGCTAACCCTAGTCAATAACATGAGTAAGGTGCCAACAGACATGTCTAGATCAGTTGAGTCGGTGGACTTCATATTCATAACGTTTTTGTATCACTTTAGTAAAGAGAAGCAGAGGAAGGGGTTTGAATTCCACAGGGATTAACAACGGGGCAAAAGACACTGTGGAGACCGGAGACTGCAATTCCTTTTCATGAAGCAGGACTCCACATTAAGTATGAATCACAAGCTTGCATTGATTAAGTCCCAGCCCTTTGTTAAAAACCCTTTTTCATACAATTAGTAGGATGCCAGATACTCGTTAATAAAAACACAAACACACACACTTTGGTTATAACACATTTTAACACAACACAATACATCCAACAAGTACCAACCACTCTCAGGAATTAGTCTGAAGAAGCAATACACTGTCAAACAAATACACACACAAGCTCACACACACAAACACCAACACACTCACAGACACATAGTCCTACCGGTAAGAGGGTAGAGTGTTTGAAAACAGTGTTGACGTTGCGTATTAGCGCCCACTTGGCCTGGTCCTTTTCATAAAGTTCCACGTAATCCCGCCGTTTGTACATCTCTTGAGGCCCACAAATAACACGCACACCACCAAAATAAAAGTCCAACTCTGTAATCCAGTTGTTTTTTTCTCCTGAATCCTGTCTTCAGTGCTGGCTAATTGCTGTTCCGACAGAACACACTATTCCGAAACCGACACAATATTTGGGAGACCCCCAACACACATACACACACACACACACCTTAGAACCTCTAACACGTCACCCTGACAACCATTCCACCGGGCCCACCACTCACAGTGGGAGGTCCCTTCCTTTCCAGGTGTCTGGGTGTGTGGTTGTGTGTAGAATAATCAATAGGTACAGAAGAGTCCACAGTACACACACGTACACACACGTACACACACACACACAATCCGGCTAATATAACAGCCAACCAAAACCCCCCAACACAGACAGACGGTGTCTCGATGAGGTCAAAAAATAATCTGTCTGCAGTCTCCGAAATGGAAAGAAAGGAAAACTGCACAGGACAAACAGGATGGAGGGATGGAGGGATGTCTGGAGAGCCTCCTGTTAGGGGATGAAACCAGACTCCTCCCCTCCTCTTTCTCTTCCTCTTCCTCTCCTCTTCCTCCTGCTGCGGCTGCTTCTCCAGAGGAAACTGGACCCCAGGCCCTCGGCACAGCTTGCCTATCTTCCCCTCTCCTCTTCCTCAGCCCCTGCTCATCCTCCTCTCTCTCTGTCTCTCTCTCTCGTCCTCTGTTCGTAGCTGTCGCTCGCTCTGTGTCTCTCAGCGCGTCACTCCCCAGGCCATGTGTTCTCCAGCCCAGTTTATCATTGCGAGGGGGCGGGGGTGGGCAGGGATGCAGGCGGGGGCACTCTGTGTGTGTGTGTGGGTGGGGGGGCTGAGGGGGGCTGGGGGGGGAGGGTAGAATGTGTAATACATGGCTGTTTAATTAGGTAAATTCCCCCCTGGCAAACAGAGCAGGGACTGACCTGAACCCTACACCACACTGCACAGAGTACAGCTGTCACACACACAGACACACACACACACACACACACTTAACATACTCAAATTAAGACACGTACACACACAAACAAACGCACACAGTTGACATACTTGTACACAATTGACACACACACACACAGTTAACATACTTATACACCATTGACACACACACACACACACACACACACACACACACAGACAGACAGACAGGTAAGGAGGACCACACCAGAACACTATCAGAAACCACATACTGAATTATTGACACAAAAACACTCCTGTTTGGTCTCCAGCTTGCTCCCTCTGTCATTCCCTCTCTCTCTCTCTCTCTTTCTCTGTCTCGCTCTTTCTCTTGTTTTTAACCCCCACTCCCCCACTTTTTTCTTCATACCTTATCAGATGAGTTTCTTGTATGCACGGCGGGCAGCCATAACGCACAGACAGCAGTCTCACAATACAGGAAGTGGATTTGAATCAAAAGCTTTGAGATGGTTTCCTTCCCTTTGGTACAGTAAAGCTCCTCTTAACGATCCCAGCCATGTCACTGTCTGATACTCTCTCCCACAATTCTTCACCAGAAAAAAAGGGGACTCCCAATTAATCAGTTGGTTAACAAAATATTACACACACAAATGTGGCATTTCACATTCATGTTCTAAGAGGAGCAAAATTAACTGGACTGGCAATAGGCTCAGCTTGCTCCCGTATCAAAAGGCCACTGGGACAGGCTTGGCCTAGGTAAATGTGAGTACAGCCATGTGAAACGGGACAATTTGTGTCTGGCTGTAGTGTTGTCACAATGTTTTGGTAAATGGCCGAACCATTCGAATAGCCACTCCTAATTTGGTTCGCGCACGTGCAGTTTGGATTTAGTCATTGTTATTAACAAATTCCCCCCCCCCCAAAAAATAGAGCGAGACTGTTAGAAATGGTAATAGTATTTCTCCCCTCGACACCAAAACCGTGATGCTAACAGTAACCTATGGCACACTGACTTTCATCATGGACTCCTCAACTACGCTAACCTATGGCCGTTGTTTCAGGAAGGCCACTTCTTGGGGCTGTGACGTGTGGCCCGGGATCTCAATTAGGAAACAATTCTCCTTAGCAATACCTGATGAGCGGAATTTGAAGAGAAGGGGGGTTGTGTCTGAGGCAGGACCAATGTGCAGACAGGACAGGTTTCATGCGGGGTGGGGGACGGGGATACAGTGATGTCATGCCAGACTTCTCGCTACCACGGCGATTAAATAATTCACCCAAAGCTGGGACTGTGGCGTCGCTGTTGTCAAGGAACGCACACCAGGGATCAGGGTGTTGTCTTTCAACGGCTAATGGGGCTGACAGGGTGTAGTGAGTCACGTAGTACCAGCCTACAGTGTGTTTGACCACATGCAGTCAGTACACTGAGTCCAGCCACAGTCGCACACGTAGTAGCCAACCCTCCCGATTTCCCCAGGAGACTCCCGATTTTCATTGCCACAATTCTCAATGAAAACGATTTGTTTTGTATAGAGAACCGCTGTTGTTTGGAAATCCTCCCGATTTTTTAGGTTTCAAGGTTGGCATGTATGGTCACACGGGTTATAATGATAGAGATGGACAGTGCAACATATTCTATAAAAAGCTGGAGAGGATTTGACTAGTTGAATACTCCCAGACAGTGTTCCATATGCCTATGTGCCATTCACAATGCCCCTTCTTCAACTGTCTTACTTTGTAACGTTGATACGTGTCTTTTCCGACTGCTCAATGTTGGCATGGTTAGACCTCGGACAAGAGCATAAGTTGATAAATGATTTATAAAACGACGGCAGCTTTTGGGAAAACCCAGTACCTACCGTTCTGTGAAGGAGGAGCGAGGAAAGCTACCTGGTGGAAAGCTACCCTTCCTCAGGTCCCAACCTGCCCCCTAGTGTCCGTGAGGAAGCAGCTCCTCTCAGAAGGCCACAGGGAGCCTTCCAAACGGACACTCGACAGACAACATCTCAGGTGACACAACACGCTGACCAACGATTCCACCAGGACACACTGTCAGCAACGAGGCGATTTCTCACAGACTAGAGGTGTAACCAAATCTCACTGAAACATTTCTGATGCGTCACTGTGTTAGTGGGATATAGCAAGTAAGACCCCTATATTACATCTGCAAATGACATCTCAGCTCATTTACATTTAGATGAGACACACGAGTCAAAAGGTCAGAGCAACATTGATTGGCTAATTGGTTTGACACTTCACATAGAACCCAAACGACCAATAAAAGCCAGTGGCTGACTCTCCTATTCTGCATCAGTTGCCGATGAACGTTTGACATTTAACACTCGTACCTCTCTCTGTCAACTTGCGGGAGGACAGGTTAGTAATAACCAACCAAAACAGAGCCGGCGCTTAATGAACAAGAAAAAGCTCAATTAAAATGTCAAATAAAGCTCAATTAAATGTCACACGTGTTAGTCAGTAATTACAGTCTCCAGTCTGATATGCAGTCGTTTCTCTCTCTGTCTTCTTGTGTCTGTTTAAGTGCAGCTCATTTTGTCTCAATTGAACTGTACCCTTCACACAGACACATTTACACATTTAAAAAAGTTTGCTGTTTCATAGTAGTGGCCCTGTGATAGACTGGCGACCTGTCCAGGGTGTACCCTGCCTCTCGCCCTGTGTCGGCTGGGATTGGCTCCAGCCCCCCCGGGACCCTGCATAGGATAAGCGGTATAGCTGATGGATGGAAAACGCTTGCTGTTTCATAGTACAAAATGTGCAGGAGAGAAAGAGGAAGGCAGTGGGGAGAAAGAGAGAGAGGAGGAGGGAGAAGGAGAGGGGGAGAGAGATAGAGAGAAGGAAGGAGGGGAGCAATGTGTTTTTGTGTATACGTCCACTGTGTGTACACACACACACACACACACACACACACACACACACACACCTCCCCTCGTCCCTCCTTCCCTCCCTGTCCCCCTCCATTGTGGCTGTAGTGGGAAAGAGGCAGATGAATGGATGTTCCTCATCACGGAGGAATGTGACCCCTGACTGAACAACACCACCACCACCACCAACTACCTCACCCCACCATCAGCCATTAGACTGAACACACCCTCACCCAGCCATCAGCCATTATACTAAACACACCCTCACCCAAACCATCAGCCATTAAACTAAACACACCCTCACCCAGCCAGCCATTAAACTAAACACACCCTCACCCAACCATCGGACATTAAACTAAACACACCCTCACTCAGCCATCAGTCATTAAACTAAACACACCCTCACCCAACCATCAGCCATTAAACTAAACACACCCTCACTCAACCATCAGCCATTAAACTGAACACACCCTCACGCAACCATCGTCCATTAAACTAAACACACCCTCACCCAGCCATCGCCCATTAAACTAAACACACCCTCATCCAACCATCAGCCATTAAACTAAACACACCCTCACCCAACCATCGGCCATTAAACTAAACACACCCTCACCCAACCATCGGCCATTAAACTTAACACACCCTCACACAACTATCTCCCATAAACACAGTCTCACTCTCTCAGACCAGGACCAAATCAAGTTCACACAACACAGTCTCACTCTCCTAAAACACAGCAGGTAACAAACTGTCCAGGTGTGAGATCCTGGAGGATTAAAGGAACACACCAACCTACAGTTAGCGATGGGACATTCTTACCTCACTGTCAACCATTCACCATTGGGTTTCAACTAGCAGCCATAAGCCTACCTATCTTTAATCAACCAGCTATTTTAAAGGCCCTATTTGACGTGATCGACCTCAAACTCGGCAATGCCCTGTTACCCTGGCGCCCGCGGTTACCTGAATGACAGAGGGACAGAACTGGTAGCTAAGCCGTCGGACCGACTGGTCCCAGCCCTCCAGAGGCCAGAGCTGCTGGGCTTTGTTATTCATCGTCACGGCGACCTATCCTCTAAGGCTGCGCACACGTGCCACGACCGGTGCGGAGTTGTTGACTATGTGAAAGTCATCAGACGAAGGGAAATTTCAAGTTGTAAAGTTTCAACGTTTCGTAAAGGAATT
>JAVQIZ010198760.1:0-5000 GCA_036023535.2 Galaxias brevipinnis | reverse complement strand
CGACCTATAGAGTTTCCCCTGGCCCTCCACTTAGCCTCTGAAGCAGGAGGGTCAGGAACCGCAGAAGACAGACAGAGACGTGTTGAAGTCACGGGCACGCCGAGGCACGGGCACCATGTATATTTTACCGGGCGGTTTTATCCCGCGCTGCATAAAACACCGCATGGGAAATGAAGTAGCTACGGCAGATACGAGTAGGCGACGTGAAGTCATAGCATGATGGACAGAGTCAGAGAGAGAGAGAGAGAAAAAGTGGAATCATTTTATTCTCCTCCCTGTGGTCCGCCTGGTTGTCTGAGGGAGACCGTAACACCACTGCTTTAACATTGACACGATGATATGAAACCACACTTCCTCCGTCAGGGAAAAGAAGGAAAATAGAGGGAGGAAACTAGCGGATCTTTAAAACCTGCCATAGGATATTAATCATACAGATATTATATACTGTAAGGTGACCTTGAGTATCCTGTAAGGCACCCTCAAATTAAATGTATTATTATTATTATTATTATTATTATGGACCCTATGGAGAGGGACAGATTGTCCCATAAAAACAGTTCCCCAATGGGATGAACCCCTGGTTCAATCCCCATTCCATCCAGTGGAGGTTCCTCTTTCCACCTGGCTCTCTCATCCCATGGTGACATCCCATAATTCCCCCTTTCACAATTCAATACCTTACACCACATAAATGAGCGGCCACTTTTACCCAAAACGACGTAGGCATCGCTATTAAACTCCACTCGACAGGACACACAGATCCCCAAACTCAGCACCCCCACTCCCCACAAACTCAGCCGCTACAGAAATTCTTCTAAGGTCGGAAGTCAGAAGTGAAGAAACCCATTAAAAACAGAGTGCACTGTATTGTACACTGTACCGGTGTGCTCCCCAGTGGCTGCCGTTTGGCTTCCCCACCCCTAAGGGCCAGGTCCATAGCTCCAGTGTGTGCTGCTCTGCCACCTAAAGCGTACACATTACTACAGTATTATCAGGGCAGCACGACCTTGTTGTTTAGACACCCGATAAGGTAACAAAGAGCTGTGTGTGCCCAGGGAGGGTGAGACGTTTCGGTGCGAACACGCTGGTGGACGTGCCTGGACTAAGGAGACGAGGAAGTTCAACGCTGTGGACGGTGGGTGGTGCTGGGGCAGTGGTGGGACTCCCTGGGATGTTAGTGGACTGTTCTGTCTTCAGGAACGCAGAACGAGTAACCTTTAGGGGTTTTTATTTTACTCCCCACAAAAACGTGGAAAAAAACTAAACAAAAACATAGACACATGCACAGACAGATCGAAGAGAGCGTGCCTCGGGTTAGTTAATCATTTCCGTCTTGTCTGTGAACGGGTCATTGTGAACGAGAGCCAGCTCACCCTTCACTGTGAAGTAAGAGGTCCTGTTACCACACTCAGACATTTCTGACTCCACCAAAGTGGCTAGAGAACAGTCAACACACCCACACGTTGTCACGTCTGTAACAACGTGTTTTATGAACGAAGAGCATCGTATCCTCAGCAAAAGTAAATATTTATGAAACAGAATTAAGGACCGTACTGCATAGCTGCCACATATCACATGAATGTGAAGCTTTCTAACAATTTTAACCAGTCAAGCTCTCCCACACACTTGGCATCTCAGAACAAGACACAAACACAAAATAAACATGGTCTCTTTAAAACACAGATCACCACACACACACACACGCACTAAGCAGCTTTCCATAATCTTAGCGGAGGAACGTGCACGCTCACCTGCTTGTGACCTGGAATACTCCTTTCCTCTTCTTCCTCTCCCCTCAATCCTTCACTCCGGAGAGTCGTCTGGAGGTATACGTCCACCCAGGTAGGTCCGCTGGGATGGAGGGAACGAGGGTTCAGCTAAAAAGAAAAGCAAGCCACTCTCTCTCTCCCTTGTATGTGCTGTTCTGATGCAGTGGACACCTGTGGCTGGTGTGGCGCTATTAAAGGAGGGAGGGAGTCACTCCTCTCGTCTCACTCCGCTTCTCGTGAAGGTATTAACTGTGACATGGTACCTCACTCACTGCCACTGATCCCTTTCACAGAGAGAGGGAGAGAGAGAGAGAGAGGTAGAGACAGACAGAGAGGTAGAGACAGACAGAGAGGTAGAGACAGACAGAGAGAAAAAGAGAGAGCGGTAAAGAGACAGAGAGAGAAAAAGAGAGAGAGAGATAAAGAGACAGAAAGGTAGAGAGAGAGAGACAGAGAGCGGTAGAGAGAGAGAGAGAGAAGTAAGGAAGATGGGGGAAACTCAGTGGGGGGTAATGAGGCACAGCAGAGAGGAGGTCAGACGCGTAATTAGACACAGTGCGCACACACACTCACCCAAAGCACACAAACACACACACACCATGAAATGTAACGATTACAAAATCCAGTCCGTTTTACCAAATCTCCATGTTGGAAAAAAGGACCTGGAGGACCACAACGCACCCCCTCTCTCTCACCCACTATTCTCCAGTCATAACAGTGTGGCCGAGGGCCCAGTGAAGGACATGGTCGCCATTTAGAGGAGAACGTGATTGATCTCACACACACCACTGGCTCACAACAGGATACAGAATAAAAACCACCCCCAATTCTAGGACAGGACACGGAATCACATACAAACAACATATTTTAGTCACATTTATTATCTTAAAAGAACAGCTTAAAACTGAAAAAAGTCAACAATACATAACAAGCAACAGGATAGAAGGCACAACTTTACAACAAGCAAATGAAAGGAAGTCTCCAAAAAGATCTTCAGAGAATCGACTTCAATTACATAAGAACTTTCTAATGAACTTTGATTAATGATCGCAAGCACTCTTTGGCATTGGCGCACTTCTGAAGACAACCAGGGTTTTTGCTGTGGCTTCATTTTCCAGAGTTAACCCTTAAAACATCACATAGTAAACTTGAGACATGCAGTGCAACTATGAAGACCAACATAATGTACATCTGAAATAAAAGTAAAGAAAAACTAGACAGTGATTGGTCTGTAATTTCCTGAATATTATGATATTTATCACTGGCTTTCCAAAAGCAGCCCTTGCTCCTGACAAAAATAGTACGTAAAAGGATGCACATACTTCAAACAACAGTATCACATTTAAAACAGACCAATATCTGGAGGTGAGAACAGAGGAGAGAGTGATTTTGGCATGAGCGAGCAGGGCACTCAAGAGTGGAGACCTACGTGAGAACTTTATGAAACTTTCTCGTGAACCCAGAGTTTAGTGAAAGGAGTCACGGTGTGCAGAGCCTGCACCTCGACCAATGGCAAGCAGCACAATAAACACAAGGGGTGATGCCAGCATGTTGACCTCACTGGAGTGGCAGGTCGTTCGTTTTACTTCTAAACTCTATCGCAACAGACCCCTTCAGACTTCATCACAAATAATAAAGTAAGGTAAAAACAATGAAAGTAAACAAAAACAGCAAAATGATCTACATTGTATTTCTAGATTGATAATTTATATATTTGCTACACTTTTAAATCTATATATCTATCTAAACATTTGACAATGGCACAAAATGGTAAATATTTTAAGTAAACAACTGAAATATTGTTTTATAAAGTTCTCCCAAACCAATGTTAGATCGATTGCCTGGTAAACAAAAGAGCTATTATGATTGCGCTGCTGCCACCCTGTGGCCAGTACCAGTACTGTTTATTTAACAGGTAGGATGTGAGTCCTACTGATTGACTAACGGGTGTGACCCGGTTGGCACATTGTGCACAAAGAGAAAACAAAAACGGTTCACTTATCTTTGGTCCCGTAAAATATAAAGTATATACGTTTTCATGTAACATCCCCAACGAAGATCAAAGATTAAGCAAAAGGCAACAAGTAACAAGAGAAATTGCATCAAAAACATGGTGGGTCAAATTGAAGTCGTAAACAGGGGAACATATACACAAAGGCCATTCAGTGTCCTATTTCTAGCATAGCTGAGCAGAGACTGAACACTGATATAAATACCTGGAATATGTATACTGAACCCAAATCTCTCTTCGGCACTTACACATGAACTGTTTTGAAGTTGATGCCAAAGGGCACAACACCACACAGCATGTCTTAAGATCATATGTAAACTATTTGGTAAACTTATTTGATGAAGGGCACTTCTAATTGTAATATGTCACTTCAGGAAGTAGTATCATGTTGCCACAACCTTTTCATAGGGTGTCCAGACATATTGTTTTTCCCGAGATACTCGTATATCTCCAGGGACAGTCCCGTAATTCCTGAGGCAATGGCATAATTTCAACGCACAAATGCTCATCACTCACCCCAGCCAACTAAGACAAGACTCATGGTGGCATTAGTCATGCATTTTCACATGCACACAATCTGTTGTTTCATATTTTCTTGGGGGAATAAGGAAGAAATACATCTGCAGGGTTTGTGGTCCCACGGACAGCCAACCGAAGGACGCGCTCTGGAAAGTTAGTAGATTACTGATACATACATATAACTGATTATGGCTTATTGTGTGACGTACTCGAACGATTTGTTAATCATAACTAGAACTGAAGGTCCGGTTGTTTCTATGTAAACCACCTGTGTCAGATAAACTTCCGACTGGATACGCCGTTGGATTCTGAACAGTCCACGGAATCAGACGTTGGTGAGCACGGAGCTGGTCAACATGGAAATGGTGAGGGTTCCGGGGAGGTCGTTGTCCTGGCGATTGCCCTTGTCCCGCAGGTGAAGCGTGTGCTGCTGCTGGAGGTCGGTGGGGTCGGCAGTGACGGTCACCTGACCCAGGAAGGAGTCCGCCAACACGTTCCTGTTGTAGATCTGAAAATGGCCGTTGGAGCAATGGGAAAAAGACGACGCAGAAGAGAGGGAAGGAGAGATGGCATGTTAGGTCAATGTGTGAGTTGAGAAAGAGAGAGAAAAAAGGACATTTGATACGGTTTCTATATGACACACACACACACACACACACACACACACACACACACACACACACACACACACACACACACAC
>JAVQIZ010198754.1:22500-29718 GCA_036023535.2 Galaxias brevipinnis | reverse complement strand
CAAGAAACCGACTCTGCTTCGCTAATGATTAACTATGGAAACCCCCCCCCCCCCTCAAATAAACACACAGTCTCTGTTACAATTTACTATCTAGAAAACAGGCCAATTACCTGGAAATGCCGACATACTGCGTGGAAACAGCAAAGCAAAAAGAAATGCTGAATGGACATGACTTCATATTCTTTCTCAGTGGAAAGCCCTCTTTGCAGTCGGTCAACCTCCTTGCATTTCCAACCAGAAAAATTGCAGTGGACGGATAGACGGCAAAACCCTAACCACCGTGACTTTGAAGAAGGCGGTTATTTTATGCCCTCTGCTGCGGTGGCCGACAGGTGAGAGGCAGGCAGGGAGCAGCTGGGCACCAGGTGGCCTGTGCGTGCTGGCTGGTGGGTTAGCTGCCACCCGGCCTCTCCCTCCAGCGATGGAGCCTGTCGGGCCATGGACTCTCAGTCACACACCACAGCGGGGGCTGGAGGGGGGACTGGGGGAGGATGCAGCGGCAAGGACACACCAAACACACACACACACACACAGCATCGGAGAGGTAATGCCTGGTGTGACGCTGTGCGTGTGGGAGTGGGAGTGAGAGAGATAAAGAGATACTTACGGGATATTGACCCACAACATAACATACAGTGGACACTTATACCAAGCTGAGTCGACCTTCACTATCTGGTGGAGCCATTCAAACTGCCCACCCACACCTAGGGACACGTACCAGGACACGTACACACACACACCCTGCCTAATCACTCCTAATGGTGCACACTAAATCCAAGAGGCGGACAGGTCAGGGCAGGAACTTGTAGAAGTATGTCTCTGAGTTGGCTGGAGTCCTCTGCCACACAGCACAGGGAAGGGCACCGGCAGGCTGAAGCACGCAGGACACACAGCCCCCGTCTCGGCTCCAGCGGTGCTCTCCTACCAGCCGGGACGGTCTGTAACGCCACGAAGCCGGGATCGCAGAGGAAAAACACCCCGTTTCATCTTCAGTGGAATGGATTCTTTGACTCAAAAAAACCCCCCAATACAAATCAATGTCTCACTGCATCAGCCCGTGGAGCCTCTTCTCAAAACGGTGTTTAAGGAGCATTCATTCGAGCGGGAGTGCAAATTAAAGAGACTGTCCATCCCAGGACCTTTCTGTGGGAATTATATCGCAAGCGACAATCAATCAGGCTTCTGATTCAATTTAAAAGTAATCAGCATTTGGTGGGGGTGGGGGGGTTCCACAAATCAATGATAATCCAATGATAATTTTGACCTTAAATGTGGCTGTTGGTTATTTTTAGACTTGGGGCGTACCTCCTTTCACACTAGACTCATGGGAGGCAGAACGACTTGTTGGGGGGTTTGCACATGTATATGATCAGCCCCGCCCTGTATTACCAAGCAAAACATATTTACATCCTCATGGTTGACTAATATCATCCAGCAAAAGCGCGCCGTTCACGACCAGATCGATAGATTTAAGAGCCTAGAGAGAAAATGGAGAGGTTTGTGCCCCAAGTCGAGGGAGAACACTTGCTATTCGTCTTGAATTAGCATGATTAGTGGCTCACATGGATAACTGGTAAAGTACCCCGCAGACACAATACGTCTGCATTAGAGGGAGCAAGCCGAAACCAACATGCTCCTCGACACGGACAGACCAAAAAGAGCCACTTATCCTCACGGCATTTTTCATCTCCCACTCCCCCCTGCACTGGAGCTCAGAGCCCCAGCCGGCCTGACAGCCACCACTTAAAACCTAAAACATGCTCTCGCACAGCCTCTCCAAAGTTCCTTCAAATTCCAATTTGGCGTTGCACTCTTAAAGAGCCTAAAGAGCGTGTACAACCGAATAACAAAAACAAATGTGAAGTGTGCACAGGGCAAGAGTATGACGGGCGTTTGAAACTTTCTTTTACGATCTTATGGCCTGGCTTATCGGTCTGTGTTACTACTTGATAAGAGAGAGCCTACTTGCCATACGCCACCGAATACGAGTCATAAATCAATTAGACAGAGCACTACGAGGGCTATTGGATCCTACTCCAGGCCTAGAAGAAGAATATGGGATTTGTTGGACAGTTCCAGAGCAGAAAGAGAAAAAAGACTTGGCTCACTGTAAATGTCAGCCATAAAAGCTGAAGCCCAGAGCATTGACTCGTCACGTAACGTTAAAAGCTCTTTTGCCAGTCGCAAATCAACACTTGACATTTGAATAAATGGCTCATTGTGTTTGACTTTGTGACAGTGTTTATTGGGGGGGATCTACCTGAGATAAAGAAATGTCTTCAATAAAGGTTTCCCGCAGGCACTTCCCTGTGTTCTGTTGTTTTAGCAGGGAGCCCTGAGAATCCCTTTCCCTGGAGTCTAGTTGAAAGACAATAGCAGTGATGGAGTCAGACAGCATGCAGCTGTCAATGAAGGGAGGAAAAGGAGGCCTGTTCCAGACAAACAACACCTCAGAGCGTAGACTATACAGACACACTCTAATTATACAGTGCAGGGAGCACCTAGCACCTGAAGCCAGGAGAGTCAATCCCTTTTCCATCCCATAGTCAAATGAGTCACGGAAAAGTCTCTCCGATAAGACGATACTATGATGTCATCAGTGTGTAAACATATGTCAACGTTGAAGGAAGGTCTTAAGACATGTCATTACCATGCCGCCACAGGTGGGGCCAGGTGGGCGCCAGGTACAGGAGGCAGTGGACGCCCAAACAGAAGCTCACTGTGGGCTTGGCTCACGGAGGTCACAGGTCATCCTCCGCCCAGCTGCCCAGGCCCTGTTATTTGCTCACCACGGCTCGCTGAGAGGCAGCTATGCCACCCCCGTCACCCCACACCCACCCACGCAACCCTCCACTGTGCATTCCGCCCTCAACACCCCCTCCCGCCATCCACCGCTGTAAGCAATTGTTAAAACCAATCCAACTCCCCGCATTGAGTGTGTGTGTGTGTGTGTGTGTGTGTGTGTGTGTGTGTGTGTGTGTGGGGGGGTGGGCGGTGGGGTGTCGTGGGGTGTGGGGGTGTTTTGGGGGGGGCGGGGCCCCCCCCTGTTTGGGGGTGGGGGGTGCGGGCGGGGCATTGTTCCCCCCACCGGGGGGGGGGGGGGGGGCTGTTACAGAGGCCCAGTATTGGCAGGGCCTCCGGAAAGCTCTTCGGCAGTTAAACTCATGTCACCATTGACCGGGTGATTTAACGAATCGATCCGGATCAATGGTGAAAGACTGGAAGAGGGAAGTATGAGGCAAGGAGGTGAGTGACGACCTCCGGGTAAAGGAATGACGTGAAGCAGCGCCGGGAGGAAAAAGGTAAAAGGAAGACAGGGAGAGACACAATACACTTTAGGAACAGCAAACAAATTAGTGTCATGGGTTTTCTGTGAGTGCCTATGCTTAAGGGACAAACGGACCAGGGAAGCATACCAAGGTTCACGTTCTGATCTCTGACCAAAGTGGGGGCCTCTTACCGAGTTGTAGCAGCGCTTCTCCCGGGAGCCCGTGAAGTGCTGGGGCCGCGTGGTCTCACACTTCTGCATGTAGTCGTTGAACAGGTAGTTGATGTGCGCCAGCGAGATGACGCAGACGGCCGAGCTGGCTGTGGGCTCGGGCGAGTCGGGCCGGCTGCGGGCGAAGGCGGCGAACAGCACGTCCTCGCCCTCCTTCACGTGGAGCTGCTCCTGCAGGTCGCGGCCAACCCGGGTCACCCAGGCCGCCTGCAGCACGTTGAACTCCTCCGTCTGCTCCTCCGGGCCGCTCCCCCTCCTCCGCCGCGTGGTCAGGATGCAGCCCAGTGGCATCTCCACGTAGCGCCGGATCTCCACGTCCGAGGCGCACATGCGCACGATGCGGGTGTGGTAGGCCCGCGAGTCCCCGCCCACCGGCTGGACGGTGAGGAAGTAGGTGTAGGGCCCGCTCTGGAAGGAGTAGACGTAGCGGAGGTAGTAGTGGCCGCGGAGCGCCGGGGCCAGGTCCATGTAGGACTGGTTGGAGAAGAACTGGAAGCCGTCCTGGCTGGTCTTCATCTTGCGCACGGAGATTGTATGGTGCGGCTGTGGGCTGGCCGGCGAGCCCGCGCCGGGGAGCTCCGAGTTCCCCACGAAGAAGTGGACCACGCCCTCGCTCCGCACGTTGAGCACGCGGGAGCCCGCCGCGCCGGTCACGTGGTCGGGGGACCCCGGCTGCGCTTTCCCGCTCTTTTGAAAGCACTCCACCTCCTCGTCCACCCTCTGCAGGTGCTCGTCGTCGTCCTCCAGCACGTGGCGACGGCAAACCCCCAGGTCACTGGAGCCGCAGCTGAACAACTCGTCGCCGTACATGGTCTCCACCGCCAAGGCCATGTTGTTGTTGTCCGTGGCGTTGGCGCTGGCCTCCACGCACAGACCTCCAGGACCTGTCCTGTACTCAGAAAGCTTGGTCAGGTTCTGGGACAGCGCGTAGATCCGGTTGGCGGTGGCCACGTAGATGGTCCCCTTCAGGGTGACCAGGTTCTGTATGGTGCCGTCCGCCGCAAAGCTGGGGAGGTCGTAGATCACAGAGAGGTTTAGCTTGGGACTCTCGGCTAATTCGTCACACTCGCCATTCACCACCGTGGCCAGGGCCCAGAGGAGGATGACAATGGGAGCCATGAGCAACGAGCAGATATTCATCCTGTTCCAAAAATAAGACAAAGACAGATGTTCAGAACATTTGAATGGTTATTTTCTTTGGCCTTCATAAAGTAATAGAAAGAAAACACTATTAATCATAGAACACATCATCAGGCTTTATCTTCCTTGGTCTCAGTACGCTGGGGAAAATGAGCTATATACATACAGGGACTAAAGGAAATCGAGACATACAATTGCTTTTCAGGTTCAAAAATGGAACCGTGCGATGGGAATATAATGCCACGGCTTGCTCATCTGACCACAGATTGAAAAAAGAGAGTAGGGAAATCACTGATGCCATTATGACTGGAAGTACTATGGCTGCTCCCCCTTCACAGCAGGCTCATCAGCAATTATGTTGTGAGAGTGACACCACAGACTGGGAACCAGTCACCGCCACTGAAACCCGTGAGGACTACGGCACAGCTGCTGACCCAGCACCACTTCTGTGGTTCCTTTCCCTGGTCCAGAGCCGGCCACGGTGCAGCGCTGCAGCGTGATTCACCAGGAATGCAGGCCACGCTGCGGGGCCGTGCCACCACAGGGTTAAGTTTAGACAACATCCCCAAGGGAGTGGTAGATACACTTCATTAAAAACAAGGGGGACCATGGCCTCCATTAAAAAAAACTGACAAATAGCCTTGGTGGTTTGTTTAAAGTGGAAAGCAATTAGGGGCCAGGTGCTCTGGAGGGATAGAGATTCCACTTCTTGGAAATTGTATATTTTGAGAATGATACTGAACTTGAAACCAGTAGAACTGTAGGTCAATGAAATATTAGGGCTAAGGACCTTTATGGCCTCTTAGCCTATATTAAAATGTGCACCAATAAGAAATTGCCTCATTTCAAACAAGTCCTGAGTGGAATTTGGCAGGTGCACATGTCCTGCTGGTCTGAGTTTTTTTATTTTATTTTGGGGGGAGTAAGAGCGAGAGAGAGAGAGAGGGGGGGGTAATAACAGGGACAAGGGGGCGGGGGGGGGGGGGGTGTAATAACAGAGACAAAGTGTCTCATGACTACAAACGGTATTCAAATATGCACCTGCGACGAACACAGTAAGCCTTATTTATGGAGAATGTATTATTTTAACCTAAGACAGACAATTACGGGAAATGGTGAAAATAATTCAGCTTTGACAGAAAAGTGACTCACTGCCTGGTGTGAACACGTATTCTAGAATAACTAACAACTGCGCTGTAAATTCAAATATATGCATTTTAAGTAATCTTCGTTTAGGATTTCATTTAGATATGTTACTTTAAATTTAGCAATGCGCATGGATTTTCATCTAATTAAATAGAGTGAGCGCATGAGGTTGTAGGCTATTCAAATGTGTAGGGTATGCACTCATATTGAAAAAAAGTTTTACCTGTAAGTGCTCTTGGTGTTTAGATGGGGGTTAACTCGGTTAAATCATAGTCCTCTGGTCTGAAATGTTGCACTCGTGCGCATCGAGTCTCTCTGGCTGCCCCGGAGAACAACTGATGTTGAAGATCAATTATCCTTGCTGAAGCTCTTTATTTGAAAACGGAAGTTTACGTTGTGTCCTGGCAAGATTCTTCTGTCACCAAATAGTTCAGCAGAATGTGACTGCGTAGACGGAGCGCTGAAATGAGATGTGCGTGTCTCTCTCTCACTATTTTTTTGTCTCCTCATTTCGTACGCAGCGCTCCTCCTCTTCAATATGTGTGCTGCTCGCGAAAGTTGTAAAGTGATAACACGCGGGAGTTCAGGTGTGTGCGAAAAAATACTGTGTTCTAAATATACAGACTGCCGCAACTTTATCAACTATCAAATAAAGCTAATTTTTATTGAAATGTAACTTTATCAAGAACACCTCTAGATTATTTGGTTGTCTGGTACAAACGGCTCTCTCCGTGCCGAAAGTAATGAGGTAAGTTTCAAAGGCGACCAAAACCTGTGTGTCACATATGAATCACGGTGGGTAGCATGCACAGCACTTCTTTGTTCTTTTTCCTGTGAGGAGAATAACCACAAAGGAAAAGACTGGGTCCCATGAAAACAGTGTGAAAGTTGTAGTTTGATGGTGCACAGCACATTATTATCAAGCGTTTGCCAAGTGAAGCATCCATGAGAGAATCACGTGGACTTCTTTAGTCAACTTGCCTGTCTAGAAGATTTCTGAAACACTTTACTTCCATATAGGCCACTGCTGATGGTTGTGATGATGCCAGTTATAAATACATAAGCTTTGATGCATGTTGTGCATAACCATTCGTTTTTTTAAGTGTACCTCTGCTTCACAGCACCCCAGGGTGGTGGAGATGTCTGTCAGAAGGATGCATGTCATATTATTTGTTGAGGGGTATGCAACTGAAATGGAAAGGGTCATTCCTGTGGTCAACTTCCCAACCCCACACTGCAATCAGTAGTTGTTTGTATGTGGTGTGTTGAAAGCCACACCATGTGACATATTGCCCAAGAATGATATGCAGTTGCAAATACATGTTGGCTTGTATTTAGTTGCCAGGTGCAACAGGAGCGTGACCAAAACATTTCACTGTTGTCCTCAATCACAGCACACTCGAAACACTTGTTCCTGGCTAATTGTATTGCCC
>JAVQIZ010198754.1:0-20000 GCA_036023535.2 Galaxias brevipinnis | reverse complement strand
ACTGGCAAAGCAGTAATCTAAGGCAGGACGACCAACGACTTTTATGACAATATTAAATATATTATAAACCTCACAAAAGGCCTTGTTTCTATTTTGTACACAGTGATCTCATCCATGCCTGGCTTGGAATCACTGGTGTCTTTATGCTCTGGCATCCTCCTGTTATGTCTGGTTTCATTCTGCTGTGTGAAGCCTTTGGAAATGTCCCTCCTGGAGCACCACCAGTGTGCTGGTTGTGTTTGCTGGGGTTTTACCTGTGGCTTGTACACCAAAGTAGCCTCCTCAGTAGCTTTCAGTTGTGGCCAATGGATGCTGCTGCAGCCAAGCCTGCTATGTTTACCCTTTATTCCGGAATAGTTTTAGACCTTGACATGGACAGGACAGTTCTCTATGGCTTGTCAATGCTGTGTAGCTTGTTGTTGTCTGGATATTGGTACAGGTCTACTTTTTATGATTGTAAGGGCTTAGATAAGGTTATAAACAATTAGAAAAGAATGATTTTTTATGAGAATGATTTATGAATTCATTATTAATGTGAAATACAGTTCTCTATGGCTTGACACTGCTGTGAAGTGTGTTGTTGTTAACTGAAGTTTTTTGTCTTCTTTTGAAGTTGAAACCGTTTATTTGTCAGGTCATCGCCCATTTAGAATCAATGTGTTTACAAGACATGTTTGATGCCCTTTACTACTGTATGACGTATCATGGGACATATTGAGAACCTCATTCATTTTGAACAAACTTCTGAAACAATGGTTCTATTTTTGATGGAAATGGGGCATTGGGAACATATTATGCAAAAAATAATTGGGCCTGTGTGCGTCACAAATTGTGCAATTCATTGAGAATTTTTATAACTGATACCTTTTATTACTTTGAGACATTTTACCTTTTCAATTCAACATTGCTACCTTTCATCTGGACCTGATACCTTATCAAAAGGCCTTTGATTTGGTAACCACCATAATGCTCTTCACCTTCAGACTTACTCTTCAATTCAGAACAAGATTTCTGTAACATACGGTTTATAAAAGAATCATTTGATTTTTTTCTATTGTGCTTTCGGCAATGTAGATCACAGTCTTGCTGTGCTTTGCTCTGGTTAAATCTGCTCTGCAGGACATGGGTCAGAAGAGAGGCCACCCTAGCTATTCCATATTAGTCTGGCTGTGTTGTGTGTTGGGGCCAAGTTAAAGCTAGCGTGGAGCTCTCACAGAACATTTGAATGGGAAAGCTCGGGGCTGTTCAGGATCTTGAGCTACAGGTTTTTGGTGCTGCAAAGCGTACAAGCGACAGGTTGAACTAATATAAGCAAACTTTATGGAAATCATTTATACTTCTTTTGACCTAACATGCAAATAACAAACATGTACGTACACTGCACACTGTCAAAGAGCAAAGAGCCTAATAAGAGGCACAATTGGGTGACCAAATGACTGCACCCTGGAATCTACTTACCTGCTGGTTAGTCTGTCCCTGTCTGTCTGACTGGGACTAACTATGTTGGCCTGTGCTCTGATAGGAAGGAAACCAAGGAACCAGAAGTGAGAGGAAGGCAAAGCACCAGACCACTCATGCAGAGTGGGCCTGAGTCCAGTGACTGGACTCACACCAGCAGAGGGCCCTTTAGATGGACATGATCCAGATGCAGAGACTGACTGAGCCACTGCTTATAGTTGCAGACAGACAACGTCAACAACGAGGGCACTAGATAAGCCTTTACGGTGCAGCACCTTTCATAACAAGATCGCAACTACATATACCCAATATGCCGACTATCACACATTCATAGGATTTCAATAGGCCTATTTCAAGTCCAGGATACACATTCAACATTTTGCTTGACTGCAGTTATTTGTCTTTCCTCATATGGTTTTGAGTCCATAGTCAAAAAAGCATGTTCTGAATGAAGAACACTTGAAGAGTACAACTGCAAGGGTCTTTGAGAAAGTGTGTGTACATTAAGTCAAATTCATTATCACAACTGTAGTGTTATAGGACTATTGTATTTATGTGCCAGTTTACACACGATGTTTGCACCAGTATTTCCATTTTCTTTTTCAGTTGATCTTTGATTTATATGATTTCTACAGTACATCAAACACTGGACCAAAATGCATTGCATTCTGTACGACAACCTCAAGAAATTCTTTAAAATTCTTTTAAATATTAGTTTAAAACTTTTGAAAGTTTTTCTCTATTCATTTCTGAATATTTTCTTCTTTTTGAACTTTCACTGTATACTTTTACTGATTCCTTACCAATACATTGATGGTGTCAGATAGGTTTGCTTAAACTAAAGTTGCACAGGATTAAACCTCTTTCATAAAACTCTGAAAGCAAGGCTAACATTATTTTTGGGCTAGTGGAACACTAGGGCATTGACTGTAGTCCAGGTTTCAAACCGTGTGAAACACTTTATGATGATATGCTAACTGATCAGTATCTTCGTTCTTTCTAAATAATTTTTGCTAATTTGGAACATCTGCTTGAAGCAACTGAGCCAAAGTTCACCCCAGGTCCCGACAGCAGCAGGCACAATGAATCTCAGACATCTTAGATTGGATTATATAAATTTTAATGTGCAGAGCGTGATTTGAAATGGTCTTGTACAATTAAAGCAAAAGAAAAAATGCAACAGGAAATTTAATTTGTATCAAAAATATGACTTTTGAGCTCAAAACTCATTCAAGAAATGTTATTCAGGAGTTATAGCATTACCATCCTCAAAAGACAGCAGGTAGACAAAAGATGACTCAAAATGAGCTTCATGCCAGTATTAACCATCCCAATCACCAACATCAGTCTTTGGGGTGGGGGATATCAGTTTGATGCTAGTCATTGTCAGCAGTGTCCACAGTCAACAAAGAGAACAGCGTAGGCCAAACATTTCAAAGCGAGACAAAGCTTCAAATCATTGGGGACCAGACATGACAGAAACTTGTTTTGTGAACACATACTGTAAATGGCACAGATATTAAAACACAGACTTGAAACAAACACCTCCAAACAAGGTTCTTCATCTTCAGAGTGTAGAAAAAGGTCTACCTAAGCAACAGCCACGTGCAATTACAATATTTGAGCCTCATTGGAAAGAACTACGTTGGTCTGAGACATCTAGATTCAAAGCCCAAAAACCATCTCTGTCAAACATGGATAATGGTGACCGTGTTAAGTCTGTAGGATGAATACATGGAGTTAAAGCTGATGGACAGAGAGCAGGAATGTCAAGTGGCCTTGGGCAGAGACTCACGTCCTAATGGTGTGACTATCCCCACAGACAGTGAGTTTGGCTCGGTGACAAGGGTGCATGCAGAAACAAGGGCAGGTTCAGTGTGTGAGACTGGGATACAGGCGGGGTCTGGTGGGGTGGGAGGGGCCCGGCACGGGGGAGGGTTAGGCAGAAGCTGAGAGGGAGGGGTGCGGAGCTTTTTTGGCCCTGGGATCTCTTTTTTTTTTTTTTGCAGTGTCGGGTGGAATTTGTCGGCTCTGTTCACAGTGAAGGCAGGGTCACACATTTCCTATCACCGCCGTTTGCCCACCCCCATCCCCCGTCCCCCCTCCCCCACAGTCCCCAATACACACTCAACAAAGCAAGCACCAGAGAGGTCAGGAACATTGTCCACTAAGATACCACAGGACGCCCGTCTCTCGTTTAGCTAGCTATCATCAAAAAGGGGTCACGCGATATTTCTGGAGAATGGAAGGAATTTACTTCATAGAAAAAAAACAACGAACAATTCAAGCTGTCTAAAAACCAATATGGGACTAGCTTTTGTGTCTATTAATTGAATAGAAAAAAACATAAGAAAAAAAAACAACACAAAAAAAGCTAAATCATCAACAAACCCCCCAAGGAATGACCCCTGATATAATCCTGTGCCCCTGTTGGTCACACCAGCACTGGATGGAGAAACCTGCATCGACAGAGACAAAAGGCAAAAGTGGCGGGGCCGGCGGGGCTCTGCGCCTTGCTCTGGTAATGTCAGTCTCACCCTCTCCATTTCAGAGGCTATCTGATATTCATCCTCTTCTGGTGACCTTTCCTCGATCTGTGTGTTGGTCACCGTTCCCCTCCCATCCTCCCTCCCCCTTTTCCTTCGGTCTTCCTCATCCTCCGGGCGGGGCCCTCTACACCCCCTTGGTGGTGCTGACGCGGATGCTGCTCAGGCACTTGCCCATGGCCTCAAACAGCGGGTCGCAGAAGGTGTGCACGCAGATGGAGTAGACGCTGCTGAGGCAGTGGATCTCGATCAGGTAGCTCTTCACGCAGGGCACCACGGCCCAGATGTGCAGGAAGGAGAGGATGGCGAAGAAGATGCCCCAGACCAGCGCCAGCGGGATGCCCACCAGGGCGGTCAGGAGGCGGTAGCACCAGTACTTGGTCACGGTGAAGGTGGTGAAGCTGGCCTTCCACACGCCGTCGAAGCTGTAGGTGCCCGCAGGCTCGGCGATCACGTCCTCAAATTCCACCTAGCGAAAGGAACAACGGGAGGAATGCAGACGTTTGTTACAGAGCAATGCTTTTTATGAGATGAACTTACGCAATGAACATCTCAAAGACAAGACGCCGAATGAAACCGCTTCAAATGAAGCCAAACGGAAAGGACAGGTTTTTACGTTGTGATTACTCCCAGGGGATTTCAAACAGTTTGGCAGGTGAGCGTGTGGGATCGCCGCGGCTGGTATGGACTAACCGTCCAAACGTGCTGCCCCACCCAAAAACCCTCCATCACACTTAGCTGTCATACCCTGCTTTCACTCACAGCCCCCCACACCCCCCTGAATCATCTGCTCCCATCCTGCTACAGGGCGTCCTTCCTCGTACGGCCACTGGAACACACGGCGGCTCACGGTTTGACTTAGAGCGATACCAGGAGGAGGTTCTCCGTCCTCTCGTCCATCACCCGCCCAGGCCGCTAAGCTTATGTTGAAACAGCTCCTCAGGCTCCAAACGGAGGCCTGTAGACAGAGGGTTAGCAGAGTACACGGCCACGGCCCCGCTGAGGTAAACCGTGGCGTTCCTGTGTGTAAACAAGCCGCTCCAGCGATCCACTTTTTCCCGGGACGTGCCTCACGAGTGGCCATGACCTCATGGAGCCGTTTTAGGGCCGACTGTCAAGCGGAAAAACACACGCTCAACACACACCATGCACGCACTGTACACACACTCCCACAGGGATATGCGCGCAGACACACTCTCTCACATGCTCACTCGCTCAATCTTTCTCTCACTCTGTTAATATGCAGGCAAATGGTCAGGTAAATATTTATTCTAAAATTACCTATTAAATGTGTTTGTCTGCAAGACGAGTTGGTGTCTAATCCACTTACAGTGCGTATATGGCTATTAGCCAGTGCATTGTTCGCGTAACGAATGTGGTTTAGGAAAATAAATTAAGATAAATTTCATCCTGATGCTAAGCTACAATAGCTTGCACTGTAGGCAGCATCACTTAGCAAAAATACTTTTAAACCACCTGGATTTTCCCAGTGACTGCAGTCTTGTAATGTATATTTTATTTAGCCAAAAAGCCCCAGCAACATCCATTTAATTTTCCAGGGAGAACTTTAAAAGTACAGCCACTGTTCTGTCTGTTTCCATAACTTTGATTGAGACTAAATGAGAAGCTGAGCTCTGGTACAGCATAAACAGGGAACCACATAATGATGGAGACCTTTGACTGACAAAGACCACTTTGGTTCTCCTTGGAGAACCGCTTCTTTCCAGACATAACTCACTGAAATAGTCATCGTCCAAACAGAGAAGATTGCATCCAGCATAGGAAACTCAACAGACAGTTATATTATTACAGCATTTAATCACTGGCGTTATGCCGTTACTATCGCAGTGTATTAGGCGTGTCTCTGTAATCGGTATTCCCTTCAGAGGATTCATTTGAAACAAACCAGTCTTGGGGTCAGAGGTTAGTCTGGTTTTCAGGGTTGAGCAAATATTGTTATGAGCTATTCTAAGCGCTGTATCTGCGGGCAGTCAAAGTGGGGTGGTCCTTGACGTAGTCTGTAACTGCACTTTGTAAAATCTGTCACAGGAAACTACCGTACGTCTGAATAACACTACTCCAACCCAACCACACACACACACACACACACAGAAAGAGCGTGATCGGTAGGACATTTGGCATTGAGATGTTAGAGGCTGGATCGTGACTGTCCGCCCGGGGGTTTCTGCCTTGCCCTGGGCTTGAGAAGCGGTCTCCCCTCTCTGGCCCGTGGCCCACAGCAAGAGCCGCTCCACTGTGGCTGTGCTAAATAAAGAAGCAGACTTTATGAGAGGAAAATATGCGATTCCCAAAGCAAACTCTGCATGGACTTCTCCAATGCTGCTCCTTTCATGTGGCCAGTTGAGTGATTGCAGCTGGCGAACCTATGAGAAAAGAGCTGCAGTGGCTGTAGTTACAGGATTCCTTATAAGGAGAGAATACAATGTGTGTGTGTGTGTGTGTGTGTGTGTGTGTCTGTGTGTCTGTGTGTAGCTGTTTAGTTCTGGTAGATTGCAGTGGGTGGGAGGGGGAATCCCTTCTTCTCCTTTTCTACGTAGCAGCAGTGCAGAGCACCCCAAACACATAGGCTCCATTGATAGAACCTCCCAAACGTTACCCTGGGCAACAGAACATCATATGATTATACTAGTGCTTTGTTGATTTCATTAGCGGAGCGCAGGGTTGTCCTCAAGAACCACAAGGCTTGGCACACAATCTGACAAATGAGTTCTACCCTCCCCAACCAGACTATTCTTCAAAGTCTCCCACAGGGGCTTCCCTGGGTTCTTCCTGTGCCCGCTTCTAGATCGGCGTCACCTGGTGCCCCCCCCAGCCCCCCCTATGGACGACCGTGGGGGAGGGTATAACCATCTGGGTTCGTTTTAATATGAGGTTACATGGAGAGGCTGACTCATTGCCATGATGGGCGGATGTGGAACCAGAGATCGGATGTTGAGAGAGGGCAAGGAGAGACCGAAATGGCCAGAAGTGATCCTAAGAAGCGATGAGGTAAAAGTGAATTGAATTCCTCAGAAAAAGTGGACTGAAAGTGAAACGTTGAAGCAGGTGACTCTCCCTCTTCTGACTCTGACATATGGGAGTGTGTGTGTGTGTGTGTGTGTGTGTGTGTGTGTGTGAGTGTGGTGGTGGTGGGGGTTGGGGGGTAGTAGGAGGGGCAGTAGAGAAAATAGGGATATCCCGGGGCTTGCCGGCCACTGCTCAGTTTCTGGGGTGTTTCCCTGTTTTAATAAGCCAAAGATCGTCGACCCTCTCCCAGTGTGAGCCAGGACCCCCTAACAACTGACCCCGCCCCAGTTGGCCATGACCATCTTGCCTGTGAAGAGTGAGGATGATAGACAATCTGAAGCAGCTGTGCCACGCATTTCCCATTTTACATGTAACAGGTGGTGTTGTCGCTGCTGCACGTCCACAGCTTCGCTTAATTAATCTGTTGATTCAATACGCACATTGTGCTTACGTGATTTGCTAGTCTCTTCCGGATATAATTCAACTTCACAACTGGCACAGAGACAGATTGGTATAAAACAATCACTCAGTGACATCTGTGTTTAACAACTTGAGATTCGTAACCTTTCCTCCACATTGGACCCCGGCAACAACGTTTAGCTTTCCAGGACATTGAAACAATAGGTTTTCGCTGAATCTCCATCAATGCACACATTTTACGCATGAGTAGGTCTATATGGACAAACACATCAGTCTATTCTGTTTCACTTAACACAACTTGTTCCTAGAGAATTGGTAGGAAAAAATATTTTGAATTGGTCTGTGTAAGAGTACTACCCGTGCGCAAAACTTCAGCGCGCCTATGACGCATGGTGCAAATACTGTATGACAAACGCTATTGAGAGAAAACGAAATGGCTACACATTTTCCTTACGCTATTATCTTCTCAGATAAAACACTTTAACTACAATTTGCAGTGCAATAATTATAATCCATAATTAAAAAAGACAATTTTTCATATGGTTAGGCCTGACAGTGGTTTAACATGAAGCTGTTGTATTCTGCATGCGTGATAAGATTTCAGTTCCACTCACCTTGACAACATGGTCGTTAAGGTGCTTGGGGTCCCGGTTAACCAGGTCAATTTCTTTTGTATGGGCATCTTGCAGTGTCTTCTCATTAAAACTGTCGTTATCCATAGTTTTGTTGTTTGGTTTGAATATGTTCCCTTGTTTCCTGATAAATGGTGAATCCAGAAATTCCTGTGAATCCGGGAAGAAAATTAGAAGATGTGGTGGGGAATATGTTGAAGGAGACCGGCAGTGCGAGAAGAGACCGGAGCGCAAGTTAACAGCTTGCCCCAGCCTGGAATGGTTTTAAATGGATAGAAGAGAAGCACCACACCCCTCAATTGCAAAGAGCCGACTTTCACCGCAAGGGGTCATCACCAAGTATTTAAACAATGAGTGCGTAAAAGTCGTGCCACTGCCTAGGACCTAATGAGTTGTCTAATATTATTTTCGTTGCGTTCATTCATTTAAATTTTCATTAAAAATTACTTGTTGTCACTATATGGTATTATTTTGTTGTTTCAATGTTCTTGGATTGCCCAATTACTCCTGAGTCAACTACAGCAAATTTTGCGAGTCGCCAAAGAACCTTTACGCACTGCAATGATTTGGGGTGATAAATAGATTTGGTGAAAACAAGCATTTAGTAAACAAATGTTTGTTGTTTTTCGTAGTCTTGTCACACATCACTGCTAATACATTTCGTTTTTCACGTGCAACTTGTTGTGGAGTGCTTTCACGACTAGGTGCCCAAAACGATACAAAGAGTCTAAGAGTACTTCGAGGGTTACTTTTTCACTTTCTATTTCTTCATAAGGAAAGGCATTTTCATATTCAAACAAAGGTGATCACTGGCTAAGAGAACGTATTATGTATGAGAACGTATTATTTAAAATTAAATAGAAATAAATATGTTATATTACAAGCTATTGTAAAACTCCTGAAGATGATAAATTGCCTTATGTGAGATAAGGAAGCATACCTCGTCTGTTTGGTCGTCCTTGAGTTCGCCAGTCATGTTGTCTCGCTGTGTGGAAGTGTGAGCAGATCAAGTTGCTGTACGGGCAGGACAATATCTTAAACTGAGTATGCAGCCAAGTGAGAGGCGGGGGACTAGTTGGGGCTAAAACCTCTCCCACGATATAATGTCCTCCGTTTACCTTAACGTTAATGTCCACTGTACTAGTCCTAAAACAATCTCAGCGCGTGTCTCATCCACAACACAGTTTCACCTGCGTTGACTAGGAGCAACGGGGCTGAAATTGTAACCCCCTATAAATCTGCCACTCACTGAAATCGAAGCTCTAGTGGTGGAAAACCTGACATGATTTTACCCATAGTGGTGCATTTGGCTAACATTTCTGTGTCTTGTGAAAATAGCAGTGGTTGCCTGTTTTTATGTTGCTGTTTGAAGTCTCTAGGTGAAACCACACTGTTATTCTTTGCAATGTTTTAAGGCATCCACTGGTCTATACCATAGAGTTTAATACTGTTATAGCCATTTATGGATTGTAAGAAGGTTTTTATGCACTACTGTCGCATATAATAATTTGTATATTTAAAAAACAAATAAGAGTACCTTACCATTATTGTTTTTTAGGGAACGAACAAACAAATCTGTGAGAGAATAACATCTGTAGTATTACAATGATGATATTGTATACAATTTAAAAAGTAATAATAATGTGATCAGTTCTGATATCCATTTGAACTTTTTCACTAGAAAGACCCATGAGCTATCCAAAAACATTTTTATTTTTTGAAAATGTCAATCCTACTTCACCAGTGTAAGCAAATGTCAATCAACCAATCAAACCAGGTCCAAAAGGGTATAGTATTTTAAATGTAAGTAATGGTAATACAAATAATGTTAATAAAAATAAAATGTAATTACCAGTAAGAAAATAAATTACCTTGATTTTAAAAAAGTATTGAATTGGATGAAGTCATATTTAATCCAGAAGATAATCATTTTAGTTTGTGTTAATTTCATTAAACACTAATATAATATGTATAGCAATCAAGACACATATGGTATTGCACGGTATTGTATAGTGTTTTATAGTATTTTTTAAAGCTATAACATTCATGTTCACCATTAGGGTTCATCGTATCATTGTTTAGTTACAATGCAGTTTTTGACAGGTGAAGGACACAATCTAATTTTAGATTGAAGTTTAATTTACATGACAGGTGTGGTTGACAGCTCATTCAATGCCAACTTTGATTCAGTATAGGAGTTAAATCCCTAAAACCAATAATCCTATGGAAGTTGAATCGAACGTAATAATACTCTAAGCATTTCACAACCCAACCCTAACCATAGGGCTCTAAACTTTAAAAACATGTTTAGATGGTCTGCCAAAACACGGAGCAAGCAAATTCAAACCAATTTCCCATTGCGCCTTGCAACCACAGCTGCAAGTACGGTGGAACGCTAAGATAAAGCATCCAGATAGGCTAAAGCAAAGGCAAAGGGTTTCAACATGAAAATTATGTTCTTTTGAAATTACCAAATTGATATTTATTGTTCAAAAGAAAGCAGTGCGCATTTTTGCTGCAATAAATTAGATGCATGTATCTATTTTTTACAGTAATTCCCGGTAACTATAATAGTGATAACATTTGATTGGTGAAATGTATTATCTTATGGAATTGTTCATCAAAAGTGCCTCAAAGTTGTTAGGCTATAGGCAATTTCAAACTAAACTCCTCTGATTTTAATTGGGTTATGGATTGGAATTTGAACAGAACATTTAAGCAAGGTAACCCCCCCCCCCCTCCCATATTTACCACCTTTTCATAGCGATGCAATTATTATGAAAATAGATTACAATGAAAGTAAGTCAGCCATTCAGATAACAGTTTTTAAAAACCCAAAGGATACAGTATTATAAAAGCTATTATGCCATAATCCAAGATGAGCACTTCAGAAACAATATTTTAGAATGAATTTGGGTTGAGAGCAGACATGTAATTGCTGTTTTCAAGTGGGCACCTTCCATCCCGGATGTTTTGTTCATTTAGCCCAGGACACCCCCAGAAGGCTTCACAGTGACGTCTCAGAGCCACCCCCCAAACCCCTTCTAAATCCGCTCTTGGCACGGCCAGATGATTAAAACGTAAAGTCATTGTTAAACGGATAACAGTGCAGGCCTGATAGGAAGAAGCGATGTTCACTCGGGTCTGTTTACATTCCTCTACCAGCTTCAGTCCCCCAGGCCTCTCACCTTGCTGTGGACATGATACTGGCTTGGCTTCCTGGCTCTTGAATAAGAAAATGGTATTTCTTGTTCTATGGGTGCGGTGCTAACATGCTGTAATAAAATTAAAAAAGCGTTAAAACTCGCTTTTCAAACACATTTTTGTGAGAAACCTACACTTTGTATAGTTATTGCTGGTTACTAACCTCACATGACCTATGCTCTACCGTCACGTTTTGAGGAACTAAGTTGTTCAATTATCTGAAAGTTAAAGACATTTTGACCTCAAACAAATAAGCTTCCCTATAAAGTGTTTTCAAGCTGATTGGGCTGAAAGTGTTAACTTTACAATTTTAGAAGTAGTTAAGAGGCAGTAGTAAAGATTTAACACTTGGGCTTTATCAATAAACTTCAACCAAGTCAAACTGAATTGAGGCTACATGACACAAAACACACTTGTTGTAGGCCTAGGCGCATTCATAGGTCTTCCGAAAGGAATCAGTCCTACATTACGTAAAAATAACTTTATTTCAGACATCAAGGTAACATTGGTATTTGGAACCTCAAAACTCAACTCAATAGAACATTCTTCATCCGGAGCTGACACTAAAATGCTCCCGGTGGATAGCTGTGCAGACCTGCAGGTTATCTGGAATGCCCCAGGTTATGTTCCATCACCCCACAGCAGCATCACTCTATTGGAAAATGTCTTACGCAACCTCAACTTAGTCTTAGTGGTTTATGAATAAGGGTTTACCGACATCATCTCTAGTTGTGGAAAAAAAGAACAGACACAGGGAGACAATTTGAGAGGAAACTATTTTTATTTTGCCCAAAGTAAAACTTTAGGTCTTGTGGATCAACTTGTTTTGAGCCGCACTGAGAAGCAACTATGAAGCCATATCTTTGAGAGTAAGCCATTTGGGAGCAAGAAAAGCTTGAGCCACACACCTGTGCGTTCTATTGCACAATCCCACCTCTACATCTCCTTTGCCCTCCAGCACTGAAATGTCAAGCACAGACACATAGGCTGGAAGCTTGTCAATCGACTCCCTATAGTCAAAGGATTACAACGGCCTGGCAGAATCCCTGGGTATCGCTGTGAAACTAAACGAAACAGTGCATTGACGAACTGTGTCGGTAAGAGAGTTGGAAACTCGAGACGCTGTTTGTGTTCCTGTGATTGGCTTTGATGCCAAGCATATCAGCTAGCTAACAAGCAGCACCGGATAAAATACCTGTACCTGACAGTCAACTCAAACGTTAACTCCACAGAGCGACATTAGTTAAGTGCAGCTTTTCTGTGAGCTTCTTTGGGATATAATAGCAATTCGAACTACGCTGCTTCATGATGCTGTTAATAAGTTAAGGGCCAAGTGTTCAGATACCAACTAAACACAAAGTCAACACCCTGTTCAAAATATATAAAACTCTAGGTGTCCTTACCAAAATATAAAAAAATCATGTGAAATCAACAGTCTCATATCAATATAAAACCTTTAAACTATAAACCTTATAAAATATAAACCACTGCTGTGTCTTTCACTATGTCATGGAACAATATAATAATTGGTGTGACACTTGATATGGCGTTATTCTAGACACCCAAAGCGCTTTACACTATAATGGGAAGACTCACAGTTAAGTGGCCAATGTGTATCACAATTATGACTTATGAAATCAGTCAACAGATTCTGCATCTAGCTACATTCTTTGCAATATATACAACAAAAAGCTAAATTGAACATGACATACTTTCTGACTACAGCAGTGAGTACATGTCTTTGTAACAAAACCCTGATGTTCTCTACCAGCAGGATGTAGCATCTCTAAGCATTTCAATATTGGAATGACGAGAATAGTTGTTTGGTCAAACTGCTGCACAATGTGCTTAAAAAGAAAAGCAGTGCACATACAAGCTCATCTTAAATTACGCCTTGAGCAATTATTTACCGGCTCAATATGATATTTTGTTTTAAGCCTGCACATAAGTAGAGGTGTGTCTTTGTATGTTTACATACATTTAACATAAGTACATTAGTTTAACTCGATCAACCCTTAAAGCCACTCATAACTTAATTGCATCGTGATTCGATGCTACTAGCCACTTGTACATAATTACTGCTGATAAAGTGTCAAGTGTCGCTTTACAGTAACAAGAGCTACAATGTAATCCACTGCAAACGATATGAGTTTTCATGTGGGGGTCCGGCTCGAACTCTCCGTGCGTCAGTTCTGCGTGGTCTCCACGTGGACAGAGGAGCCTAAGCGCCCCATGCTGTGGAAGAGGGGGGCTACAAACATGTCCGCCAAACCCTTCCAGACAACCTGGACCGAGGGCAGGGCCATCATGACGCTCTGCACCACTGGCATCATCACCCTACAAACACAAGGTCAGAAAAGCCTCATTACATCCAAACAACCATGGAACCTGTTCAAAAGAAAGCCATCTGAAGGGATGGGAAATGGGTTGGAAATCAGTACATGAGATTCACGCTCAATTGAATTATTACTATAAGTTAGTTCTGAAGCATTTGGACCATCTGTATAGAGTGCCTTAAAACCTTTGTGATGTGTCCCACCATTGTTTACCCTCTATGCACAACTGTGGAGGACTCCTCCTGTCCATGGAGAGGTGCTTAAGGGGCACATCGTAAAAGTCAAGGTGTAGAAAGCAGGGCTGTAGGGCTGCTTGACCGCGAGGGCCATGGTTGATTTGAATACAGGGCCTATGGTTCTGCATCCTTGACATAATATTGCCTTGACACAGGGTTATCTATTCCTCATAGCTAAGTCAACACTGCAACTTCAGTCCCCATGTACTCATTAATCCATCCCTTTTGTACTCAGATGCCTTCCTCAAAACAATGTGAGTCAAAAAATCCATTCTTAGACAGAGACACATAGTCACGATGTTAGAGGTCAGATTAGGAAATTATTGTTGCTGCATCAGTCCTGCACACTATCTAAGTGGAAGGTCCCATTGCAGTCTGAAAACAGGCTTGTATTGCTCCAAGACAAACTAAAGCCAAATATCTGGCAGGGGTTACTGGGGCCTGTTTTCACAACTAAATGGAACTCAACATTCCGCTTCAACTTTCCATGATGCTCATTTTGGGGCATAACCCATGTAGTCAGTGCTAATAGACAGATTCCCTCTTTGTGTTATGTCGTGCAGTACCCCGCATGAATTGCACACTGCATGGAAGCACCTGCTTCGCCATAGCGACATGGCAAAGCTGTGTCGTAATTATCCAAATAGAAAGTTTTAAAGAATGACAACACTGTCAATGTTGCAGGCTACACGCGATGTAAAACGTAAAGATGACTTGTGTTTTAGAAAAACTGCCATAACATAGTTAAGAGAGCGATTTCACATTTGGGCACCGGGCCAAGCACTGAACCAACAAGGTAGTATGTGCTGGAGTTTCCATGAGCAAATTCATACCAAATGTGAATACAGCTGAGGACCCCGAAGACAATTCCAACAACAAAGGCCATGGGAATGGCCAGGAGCGTTGTCAGTAGTCGGTAGAAGACATATTTCACCAGCTCAAAAACGGCGTGACTTCCTATCCACACTCTGTCAAAACTGTGGGTTGAACTGGGCTCTGCAATGACATCGTCAAAATCAACCTGTGGAAACAGACAAGCGTTTGTCAGGCTGGAACAGTTACGAATGTGTTAAACACAGATTCAAAATGTAAATCAGTTGATATTGTAGCCAATGAAAAAATATAAATTAGTAAACTACAATTATTCAATATACACAGACTAGAATTCCTAATGTGGACGAGCCTTAACATGGCATAGACATCGACAACGTAACTCTCGATTAATGTGCGGTTGTAAATTCACAATTGACAGAGGCAAAATTAATGCATGCAACGGTCGTTAAACTTGACAAAAAATCCCCTGAAGTAATAGTGTGATGTTAGTATTCTTACCTTGAAGTGCGAGTTTATGTCTTTTGGATCTCGGTCTGGAGACGATACATAGACTTTCTCTTTCTTTGACAGAATCGGTTCTATCGATCGGTTGAACTCGTCCTCGTCCATAATAATTCTAGAGTCCAACTTCTCTTTTTCGAGACCCATTTCGAATCACCTAGCAGGCGGAGCGGCGAGAACTCCAGCCAGAGCGCGCACTAGGGCTGTGCGTCTGTGAGGCGATCGAGCGGCCCACGCCCAGTGCGGAAAGTAGACCTAGAGTAGACACAACAATTCGCAATCAAGTCCGGACCATTCAATAAATGCCCATTTAAGCCTAATTGGATGTGCTGAGTGATGAAAAGATACTAAAATGCTTCTGGTTGCGTAATTTGGACAATTATTTTGTTACCCAAGGAACATGGAGGAAAGCTGGCTTCTTCAGAATCCCCTATGTATTTGTGAACTGCTATTTGCCAAATACATAATACTTTCTTGTAAAACTTCAATAATACCTTACTTTCTTAATACTTTTCAATATTCATTAGACTTTAGTGCAGACATTTCTGTCTCCTCGTTTCCGTTTGCTTCAACATGCTCTAAGCCTCTCAAACGGCAGGTAATGAATTGGGGCAAGAGAAAACGGTACGGATTAGCTCAATTTAGGAGTTAGGGAAACATACATGACATAGGGACTAATGATGTAGGTGAGATGGCACATGACCAGGCACATCAACAAGGTTTTGCGTTCCTCTCTGCTATAACCCCAAGCGATGGCATACTGAGCACAATGCAAACTCCCTAATCCCCACACATGCACACCACCATTCACAAACACCACTCCAGCAAAGTTCAACTTGCATAAACAAATGCACACTCAAAGTCTGATGACATAAGTTGTCCTACTGTGTGGACACTTCCAATGTTGGCATTGTGTTGCTTTAAGTTCAACATAAATATTAGATGTTTCGGCTGTGTCTGTTTTGTGTTTGTGTGTGTGTGTGTGTGTGGTGTCTCCCCTGTTGTTCCTACGTACACATGCATGCTGGAGTACATCCCTTTTGTTCCAGCATTTGCATCTCATTTGGTGATAAACTAGGACCTGCCAGTAGGAATGGAAACATGGAAACAATGAGATCCATTGTTTAGTAGGGCAGTAGCCCAGGGTGTGTGTGTGTGTGTGTGTGAGTGTGTGTGTGTGTGTGTGTGTGAATATGCACCTGTGGCAGCAAAGCAAAAGCACAGGAGAAAAACAGAGAGACCATGTGGCCATTCCCAGTCAACAGCAAGTAACACAATGACAAAGGACACCCACCTAGATTAACCAGTGGGCCATCTCTGACTCTCCAGCATGAACACATTTCTACAGTCCTGGCTGACTATCCGGCTGGCTGACTATCTGAATTGCGACTATAGCTGACTGACTGGCTGGCTAACTGGCTGGGTAACTGACTGACTGGTTGGCTGGCTAGCTGGCTGGCTGGCTAACTGACTGGTTGGCTGGCTAGTTGGCTGGCTAACTAACAGACTGGTTGGCTGGCTAGTTGGCTGGCTGGTCAACTGACTGGTTGGCTGGCTAGTTGACTGGCTCGCTAACTGATTGGCTGACTGACTGGATGACTGGCTTGTTAGGTGCTGGGAGAAAGGAAGAACAAACACTCAGCTTTTGTATTTGTATTTATACAAATATTCCTTGGATGTTCATTGCATTGTATTGCTTTAAGGCAATATTTAGTTATACAAGGGTATGAATAATTTTTTTATTGACCTTATCATGTTCAAGAAAATGTCATACATTTGCATGGTTTGGGCTTATGTCAATGTAATTCCTCAATATATACTGAAGCTGAACTATGGATAATGGAAGTAAAGTATAATCTAAACGTCAAACTCCCAAGAGGTGCATGTTGTGCTCAAAGCAGAATTTGATGGTACATAGCTTCTTTATCTGGAACTATCATTCGGTGACTAACTACCGTGTCTGTGTATGTTTGCACTATTAACTACTAAACAGTTTAAACATTTAAAAAGTAGGTAGCCTACTGACACCATAAATGTGAAAATACGTTTCATCAATGTGTGAATTTACAGCACACAAAACTCGCAAAATGTGTTAAATGACAAAAAATTAAAGCTTAAACAAATATCTGGGATCCAGACCTTTAAAAATAATTTGATAGCTTTTTTTAAAATAAATGAATTCTAATGTGTAGATGTGTAATGTGTCAGATGATTGTTAGTGTATTTCAGAATGCATAAGTGTACTTGTTACCTTTGTCACATGGTATAAATAGAGTATACTTTTTTGGGGAACTGAACTTCTTATATACAGTATGGGGATCATCATGTAATTCAATGGTTTGTGTTACAATAAGACAGCACTGAAATAGAAACTTTTTTCTGGCATGATGTATTTGAGAATGAGTTTACTTTATTTTTGACACACTCGCTTTGGGATTAGTGCAGTGATCAAATTACAGCATCTGTCAGTCATTCAGTTTAGTGGCAGCTCTTCCATCAGTCAGGTCTGGCAACAGGCCCTCCCCTTCCACTAATACCCACATGGCTGTGCTGCTAGTGTGGACCAGCCCTGGCAGAGAAATCAAATACATTTCAGATTCCCTCGTTGACAAGGCACACAAATCATAAACATATCTGAAACCTGTTGGACGGCATTTTCATAATGCAGCCTATGGTTTCCATCTAAGACTGTCATTAGCAAATAAACAACACCATTTAAGTGGATCTGTCAAATGTTCAAAATGAGAACAAATTTTCCACTGAAACATACTTGCTCCTATAGATATACAGCAGGTCAAGCCTTGTGCTGGCATAAAGTATACCCTAATGCTATATACTTCACAACCGCATTATATTGTAAGCTGAGATATATACTTTTTTTCACACAAGGCTGTCAAGCTTCAAGAGCAAGATAGCATTCAAGTGCAGATGCTGTTGTGCTCATTGTCTTGTTTGATAAACATTCTTCATGCTAATGCGACTAGCCTATGAATGTGATGACTGATACGACAAGACTGCACAACAAGAAATCTGATTGACCATCCTGTGGTGCACATGCTTTCCAGTCTGGATGGAGTTTAATACAAAAAATAAAAACATACAGCCACATTCCAGGACCTCTGGTATTCCCTGGAGGAAGTATGTCCTCATTTGGAACAGATTTCCTTTGAGTTGATGAGGAATAAATAACTGGGACACAGGGGGAACAATGATAGGGGATTACAGTCAAGAAGGAAGGGGACTTCCTTGTTGGCCCGCCCTGGTGGACAGCTCCCCCTCTGTAACACCTGATCAACGTATCACCTCTGAAGAGCAAATAGGAAGCTGCTGCTGCTGTGTGTGTGACGTCTGTGTGTGTCGGTGTGAAAATCCTGAGGTTTTTGTCACAAAAGTCTTCTATCTTCCCTCTCGAAGGAGAGTGTTTTTCAGGACCACACACTTGAATCGAGAGTGACAGTTTATTTCAGCCTGAAGACATCTGGTATGCGTGTGTTTGCGTAAATGCACAACATATATTTGAGTTTGTATTCATCTTCCCACACACATGAATGTAGGGGGCTGTCAGTATGTGTATATTTCGCGGTAAATCTATTTATGAATATTTGGAAATACGGTATGTTTGTGTATGTTCATGACATAATGTTTCTATGTGTGTGTGTTTATACATGTGTACTGCAAATGTAGGTTTCGTTTGGTGGAGATGAAGTGGGCATTCACTGTGGCGTGCAGAGGTGCCTGGCAGAGAGAGCCAGCCCGAAGTCTGGCATACATGGCGGCCATTTTCTGTTCCTTCTCTCACTACACCAACTGTGACTGACGCATAAGAAATTCTTTCCAGTAATAATTAATGTGGCACTTTGGCAAAGAGTTTCCAGTTAAAAAGAGGGTCTTTAAAGGAAAAAAGACCTTGACTAAAGTAGAGCACATATTTGTATGCCTCAATCAGTGCCAAAGCATTGCATGTAAGTGAGATTAATACACTGTTCTAGAATCATCTACGGCGACAGACATACCGTATTTGAAAAGACTTTCAAACAAATAATCCTATCTTCACCCTGCTTTTGCGTGAAGAGGTAAAACGTTTACTAGTTTGGCACCAATATAATTCTGAGATAGCTTGTTGATTCTGGCAAGAGAACAAGCAACACAAGGTTGTAAACCTGATGAGTAGATTCTCAAACAGGTCAGGGGTATCAACTTTATCGTTACTGTTCACAGGCGCAAACAGACCTGGACCACGCCTGTTTCCCGAGGCGATGTAACCCAAGTCGAGGACACATAGCTTGAATAAAGGTAAATAAAGTGCAAAATTGTACAAAAAGTTATTGCTTGACAGCACCAATGTTTTACAGTAATAAATATGGCATTAATATTAAGTTTTAACACAAATAAAATGTTACTGTAATTTTGACAGTTCCAAAACATGGTGCAGTAATTGTTATTGTGGTATCTAACACCTTTTTACTAGAAATAAAATAGTACTGTATTTTATTCTCAGTAGTTAAAATTAGTGAGTAAAGGATACTTTTTACCATTATTTTCATTACTGTTAATATTTTTGTTTCATAGTAAATCTAAAATTGCCATAATTATGTGATGCATCGTCAGATGCAACACCTGAAAGTTATATTATTATTATTATTATTATTATGTGATGCATCGTCAGATGCAACACATATTGTTACCTGAAAGTCATATTATTATTATTATTATTATTATTATTATTATTATTAGGCCTATTTTTGGCGCCTTATCAACGCCCGTAGTTGTGATCCAATAGATTCCTCTACTGTGACCACATGTCTT
>JAVQIZ010198705.1:0-10692 GCA_036023535.2 Galaxias brevipinnis | reverse complement strand
TTGTAGTTTTATTGTGCAACGGTTAGTTTGACAGGGGCGGACCCCCCCCCCCCCCCCCCGCCGCCACCCCCCCCTCCCCTCCCCCCCGGTTTCCTCAACATGTATGATAGTTGTCACATGTTCCAGTGTCATCAGAAGTACAGAGAGACATCCTTAGTGAGAGTCCCGCCTGACATCCATCTATGCCCTTGATTTTTCTTTCAATCTTGATTGGCACAACTGGGAGGAGCACTCTAGATCTACTTTTTTTCAAATGGTATTTCACAGTTGACTTAGATGCTGGCCGACTAGTTTAATTTTCTGTGTGAGTTTTTACAGCTTGTATGTGTGTCTACGTGTGCGTGCACTTGTGTGTCTGTACTTGTGCGTGTGTGTGTGTGTATGCACGTGCGTGTCTTAGTGGAGGTCTGTGTATGAAGAAAAGACATAGATATTGATGTAATACATATGTGAGCCATTTTTCAAGGGTTACCAATCCCCTGACAGCCATATATCACAATTCATACTGTTAATGTACTGTAAACTCTTTTGCATTTTCTTCTCTGTCTGATTGTACTGCTTTTACAACATATGTGGCGATCATGGGTAAGTTATGGCTAACTTAGAGTTAAGCCTAATAGATTATTTTGTCCCTGAGTCAGACAGTGAGATTGGTAGTTTCTCTAATTAATTTGGTTTCAGAGCATACAGTTTGTTCACAGGTAATAACTAACCTATCATTGTTTTTTTATTTATGAGACCTTTTATTCCAAGTGATCGTGAACGTTGTTGTTGTAAATGGCTTGACTAACTATCCTGTCACTAAAATGTTTATAGCTCTCCTCCATTGCTGTCTCTTCCAGCATTAGCATAGCCAGTCTCGGTGCAGAGGATGCACAAGGGAACATTTATACCAGAGTATTCCTTGCAGCAATACCCACACATTTGCTGTGTTTTATTTCCCTTGAGAGTTGTGAAACCTTGTTGATAAAAAAAACATATCTTCGCCTCACAGAACAACACTGCATCTGGCATTCTTTAAAACGATGGTGATATCTCTAATATGGGTCGTTTGGAGCTCGTTTGTACCCCCATGTTCACTTTCTTCTAGGTATTTGGGCTTTGCTGGGAATGTTTTGGGGTTCTATGTGTTTGAAAACAGTTATATAAATTGCCTTATTTTTGGTTCTGCTACCTCAGAATTTTGAACCCTGTTCAAATGTAAGTGTAAGGATAATGAGGCTACATAAATAAAAAATGCACATATTTGGAAAATACAGTATATTTGTGCAAACAAAGGCAGGATTTTGGATTCTATCTAATAACACAAAATAGCAACAGCGCAGTTTCTGAACATTCATTAAAGAAATATGAACCTCTAAACACAGATGTCTGGCCGGCTACAGAAATGATCACAGGTGAGGTCAGCTGTGAGGTTTTGATTTGACTCCCAGTGACATCCCTGGCTCTCTGTTCCCGGGTCATCTCAGCTGTCAGTGATAATGGGGCCTGCAAAGTCGCCCTCAACACCCTTGTCCATGTTGACATCCAAATGTAGCTTTCCACTGGGGAGCAGGTAAGGACTGCACTGTGGACACTGTGTGTGTTAATTTCAGTTTTTGTAATGCACCTGGTAACACGCTATTCAAATTGTGTTCATAGACAGAAATAAAAGTATATGAGACAACTAAGTACGTGACTATACAGACAAAGCAACACATTTGATGATAGGAAGCATGCGCAAACTTTTACAAGAAATGGTAAGCCTATCCAAGTGAAAGTGCAAATTACTCTCCTGATAGAAGTGGATGCCAAATAAAAATAATTCCCAGGGCACACTAAATTTTAGTGCCAAGGGAAGGCTTGATGCTTGGTTGAGAGGACAAGACCAAAGTGGATGCTTGGAGGAGCTCCAGAGATTAAAATCATAAAGCCAACAGCATTAATTTGACATGACACAAAAACGTCATAGGTTGTAACACCATGGGCTCTTTCGGTAAGATTGATTGAGAAAAAAAAACAACTAATGTAAATGTGTAATACAGTCTAAATGTGTATTTTAAGACTTGTTTGTTGCGTTTTTCTGTTCTAAACCGTTTTTAAATAAATAAACTATAGGTATATCAGGCTAGTTTTAATTAAATGTGATGTGACAAAAACATTATTCTAATATTTTACAGACACAAACAGCGGAAATAAAAGGTCAAAGAAAGTTTATATCTATATAATGCCATAGATAACATTCAAAAGTGTGAGTTTATAGCTCGCCGTCCCTCATCTCCACTGTATTCGGAACTTTTGAATGGCAGCCAATCGGAGGTTGAGTCCCTTCAGCTGCTTCAGCCTCCCTGACATCCACAACGAGAAATGATGCAGCGCGAATGAAACGCAGTTGAGGAACAGAGACAAAGCTGCGTTGGAAGTGGTGCAGTGAACGGATACTCTTCGCCCCGTCGTGCGGCTCTTAGCAATTGTAGGATTTCCAAAATAATAAAACACTTCTAACTGTACCAGGTGAGTGAAATAATTAAAACATATTTTATCTCGTAGATCTGAATGTCCTAAGCGGTGTCAGCCTGTTATTTGTCCGAATAGATGTGGACCTATAGTTTCGCTCTGCATATTGTGGGTACATTGAAACCAAGGTGCCTAGGTTATTGTTATCCACTGAACCTGAATCAAACGCGCATACGTTATTTGTCACACGTAACTAGACGTCGATGCTTTCTTCTCTAACTAAACGGCACACTTGCAATTGTGGCGATATTATTATTAACTTGTGGGACTAAGTTGGCTTTGCAAGTTATATATATTTACTTATTCGGAGAACTATCATTCATGAAGCTTAGTAATCGGCTATCTGCAGTTTTTAAGTCACTTTTCAATAAGTTCACTTAGTTTTTTGAGGAATAGAGAATGTCGTATAAAAGTCTGTTTATGCTTAACAGCAGCCTCCTACTTCAGTCAGTCTGGTTTAAGCAGATAGATGTCAATAGGATTGTTCCTTTGCTGGAGATCATAACTGAGAATATTTTTTATTTATTTATAAAAACACCTTTGCATTGTTTAGTTATTTTTACCTGTACCATAAAGATTTGTTCCTTCAAGTCTTTATTTAAAAGATAGAGCAGCGCCTTAGCTCATACTTATCGATGCATGTGGGACACAGGAAGACCTGAAGTGTTGGATGGCTATCTTTTTAGCTATAGCACTAGGTTGCAATATGAAACAACTTACCTGAAAGCCTACCTAGTTGTCCATGTTTGTGAGAATGAACTTCTGCTGTTTACTCATTCAAGTAACATTCTCAGTGGTTCTTGAACCATTAAACAAAGGGTTGACTTGGCAGTCAATTCTCAGTCAATTCACTCTGAAGTTTATTGACAAATCCTAATACAAAGATTTTGAGCGTGACATGGTTTGTTTTGAAAGTAATGTTTGTTGTGGTCAATTATTTATTCATATATTTGATCATGTCAGATTGGCTGCTGAGATTGTCTGAAAGTAATACAGACCATCAAATGTTGTGTTCGAATAACCCCCCGATCCTTTCTTTGTGTGCTTCCTGCAGACTGCTCTATGTTGGTTACTGCTTATTGCTGTGAGTTTTAGGCCTTAAAGTAATGCCTGAAGGCAATCAGAAACTGAATAGCGTTCATAATTTACCAGGAACATTTTCTGTAACAATCACTTTCATGCATACAAAGTGAAATTTCACTTGCTCTAGAAATGCAAAGACACGCAAGAAAGAGGATGATGGAGCGTTTATGATGGCTTTGGGAACCTATCATGAGTGTTCCAATTTGTTTAGTTTGCCTAGCCCTAATGCAAAGGTACTTTTCATTATTCATTTTCAAAATTGCTTATTACCGTTTTGTTTGCACGAGGTGGATGACATGTTGGTGAAAGAACTTTGTGGTGTAGCGGCAGAGGTGTTGGCATTGGAACAGGTTAAGAGGCTCTGTTTTAACATACATGCCGGTTTGAAGTTCAGAAGATGAAAGAGAGGAACATAGAGTTGAATATGTGACTGATCAAAGATACAGAAAACACGGCAGGTGCTGAATATTTTAAGGCTCTCCAAATAGACCTTTCTATGTGTGTGTCCGCGTGTGTGTGTGAGTGGGCCTCTGCATCTGCCTATTTGCACCAAACACATGTGGGTAGGTATCGTTAACTGCTAGCGAAAACATATCATTGGAAAGGACCTATCTTAGACGCTATCCTTCCACAATTTTACTTTAAATCCAGAAGAAAAACTCGCATTTCATTCCTTCCTCTCATTCATTCCGGTGGATCACGTGCAGCAGCTTAGCGATGGTCCGTTACACTGAATGTTTTGAGGCTAGCACTGATTGCCGTTCAATCTGTCAGTCTTGTGCTTGTGTCCGTGGTGACATCATAGGATGGTGGGGTTTACCCCGTGGCCACACTCCGACGACCAATGACCCGAGCTGATTGCATTATGTCCGCTCCAGATGGGCGCCGTCATTCCAATGTGTCCTGCTCCAGAATCATAATATTGAACCTTTTAAGTGTGCTCCTCCTCCTCAGCGGCGTCTGGGCTTCATGAAATCACAATAGACACCCTCTGTTTCGTAGCCCACTACACCTAAGGGAACCTCTGGTTTGTTTACATGTAAAAAGAAAAAATATATCATTTAAGAATGTGTGTATGTGTGCGTGTGCGTGTGCTTTCATTAGTGTACCTCCGTGAGTGTATGTGTTTTCGCTACAGATGGACTAGGTTGCACCTCAGGGCATTGTAAATTAGTAAATGTGCTTTGATTGACTGCACAAGTCGTGGGTTGTTTGATGGTGGGTTGGTCATGGCAATGTTTGGATTCAAATGTCCCTGGGAGGACTCAAAGTACATAATTTGACAAAAATATATTACTGAATCTGGAGTTGACTGACTTTATTAACACAAATATGTAAGAAAGCTTTTAATTGAACTGTTTTATTCCTCCTCAGGCTAATTTAGCTTCAAAAGCATGGTCCCGTGTGGACAGAGTGACTGTGATAAAAATAAAAGAAATGGAAAAAAAGGGATGTATTATCTGATTATATTGTGTGTGATTTGTCTTAGAAGTTGCATCAGACCATTAGTGCGGATTTTTATGTCAGAGCAAAGAGAACTAGTACTTCCTAATGAGACAGATCTTTTAAGGGAGGGATTTTTGTGCCCTTAAATGTGATATTGAAATGAAATCGAAAATGTGCTACAGCCACCCACTGACAAATGGATGACAGCAGTCTATTCCTACTTGTTCACATTGTGGCTGGAGGTCAGTGTTACCTTCTCCTTGAAGGCCCTGGCTCTCCTCCCCAGATCTCATTTGCTATGATTAAGGGAGACGTCAGGCTAGGATTGGATATGGGTAAGCCACAGAACAGGCAATTTTTTGACAAGTTTCCGAAAAAGGGATTTGAAAGCTGGACTGTGGCCAAGATAATAGAATAGCAGAGTAAAGCCTACCCGCTTACAGTATAAGGTAAGCCTAAATACACAATGGGATGAGGCAATTGACACATCACTTAGCAATGAGTGATTATCCCTCTGCACTGTACAAAAGGAAAACAATTACAACAAAACACACATGTGAGTATATTTTTATACTGTAAATGCGTACAGAGGTGTTGATAGTTTTTGCAGGTGTGTCAGTGTGCATGTTTATTGCTATCTAAAGAACTAACAATGTATGAGAGCAGTATGGATCCATATGCAGTAAGAACCATGAAGGAGGGATGTTACGACTATATCACTTAGATTCATGTCTTTGCATGTGTTGAGAGGATATTGCTGCCAATGTTGAATAATGGATTCTAACAACTTTTTTTGTTGTTGTGAGAGTCCCCTCTTACTGTACCTCAACACCACAGCTTTTCCAATTATCAAGTGACTAAAAGACAGCTGCATCACTAATGCACAGTAACGCGTGTTAGTGTGTGTGTGGGTATGTGTATGGACTGCATTGTTACCCATATCGAACAGTGCAAAAGTTATTGTTCACGTTTGAAACTTTCCCGACACTCAGTCAGACACAAATACACACAACGCAAACGCACGCACAAACACTCACAAACACACACACAAGGATCGCACAAAGCGCGAGGTATAAGGTTCTCAACACGCTTCTCAGTACAATTTAACAAGATATATTAGTCAGCCAGGAGGCAGCAGAAAGCTAGCCGTCCACAATGCCCCACGCACCGCTGTCTGACAGTGGAAGATAGTGATTTACAACAAAGCCCTGCAGACCATGGCACAATTTACAGAGTTGGGGAAGTAGCACTGTTGAAGCATGAGCCTGAAAGTCCATTCAGTGGCTACGACTCATTCCCCGTGGGCACGCCGGGGCTCGGGCTGAGGTCGTGGCCTGGGAACGGTCGACGCAGAACAACTGGACCTTGTCAGGGGTTGTTTATGGCCGTCTGGATGTTTTCATTGAAGTCGTTGAATAACTTACTAGCCACGCAGTGCGGTTCCCAGGTCACGTTCCACTAGCAGACGGTCGTCGTGTTTGAAAAACCTCCTGGAAGCTATCGTGTCGATGATGAGCGTGCGAGCGTTTGCGTGCGCGTCGCTGTCGTGCCTCGAGGTGGCGGGCCACGTGTGAGTGAATACGGCAGACAGACAGTGTCTACAGGTTCTGCCTCTCTCTACTTGGAATCCTGTCGGTGCAAAGCCCAGAGGCTTAACTCGGACTGGGGTAAGTGGACAGAGGATGTTAAACACTGTCTGGGGGCGGTTGCCGAACATGACAGCAAGTTAATAAGTGCTGAGAAGACAGCCGGGTAAAGGGGGAAAGGCAACATTGTCTGTCGGGCTCACCCAGAGAGAGGTCCGAACTGTTGTGCAGGGAATGGAGGAGGGAAGGAGTTCATATTGACTGTTGGATGACAGGAGGGTAATGAGAGATCACATAGACTTGCCGCGGGACATGGAGAATCAGGCCCACTGCCTGATCGAAGTACAAAGGAGGAGAGAAAAGAGGAGGTCCGGGGAGTTGAGGAGACGGCCCTCTCTGTCAAGGATACTGATCCATTGGGGGAGAAAGAGAGAGAGACATAGACAGAGAAAGAAAGAGAGAGAGAGAGAGAGAGATTGAGAGAGAAAGAGAGGGAGAGATTGAGAGAGATAGAGAGAGAGAAAGAGAGAGAAAGCTTGAGAGAGAGAGAGAGACACACAGACACAGAGAGAGAGATCGAGCGCAAACGTGCGACAGAAAGAGATGGTGAAGATGCTAATACTGCTTGGCTGCCTCCAGTGAGATCACCAGCCACCCGTCGCCAGGATTCTGTCTGCCCAGCCACAGCTGTCAGCTCCTCGGAGCCCGGGAGGTGGGATACCGTTTGCAGTGTGACCACCCCCTCCCTTTGTAACACCTAGCAAGGTGTTTCTGTTTGATAGATGGATCGTTTGTCTGCGGGCGCGCCGTCTAGTAGGGGGGGGGTTATGGGGGGGAGGGGGGGGGGGACGTGTCTCGACTGTTGTGCGTGTGTCTCCACGAGCGCAGTGTGTGGCGGTTGCGGTGAGAGCAGGAGTGATGTGATTTCTCTTCAACAGGCTGCAGGAGTAATGATCCCCGTTATTGCATATGACGCGTAACACCTCGGCCCCAGCAGGCGTTGGCAACACGAGCCCCGGATCCTCGCGAGCTGGTCTTCGGGAGGCTGTAGCCTCCCTCCCTCCCTCCCTGGCTGCCTGTCACCCTCAGACGGGCCCTTCCCCGGGTAAAGAACGGCCCCTCTGTCCACGGTGGTATCTGGCTGGCCTCGGCTGCGGCTCCTCTGCTCCTTCATTGTCCTGACCTTTGTGTGCTCACACAGGGACAAATCACAATGTGCACCCTGGCATTGTGAAGCAAATGAATCGCGTGAATACGCTCGTGAGGGTCCGTATTACTTTGACCCACGGTGAAAGCTGGGTAGGGGACTGTCTCTCTTTATCTCAAAAGCGGAGGGTTTGGCTGAAGACAGAGCTGGAGAGAGAGAGAGAGAGAGAGAGAGAGAGAGAGAGAGAGAGAGAGGGAGATAAAAAGAATAAGATGCAGGAGCACAAGCACACCAACACACAAACACACACACACAGTTGTAATGAGGACCTGCAATTGTCAACGGCACAGTGCTCTGGGAGCATTGCACTCCCATGAGAATGGTGCAGTACCGGCGGTCTTGCGCTAAGAGAACTTTCTATAGCAACACCACTCTGTAGGGCCTTTCATTGGTGACGTCTCTCCCCTTTGAGGAAAGGTCACCTGTTGAGACCCAAACAGCTGAACGCGCTGCTGTGACATGAATAACTGACAGGCGGATTTGTATGGGCTTCAAAGGTCCCCAATTACGGTTTTGAAGCTCCTGTCTGAGTGTCAGAAGTGGGGAGAACAGGACCCGCCAGGGGTGGTTGGCGTTGCATATTGCCCAGGCAGACGGGCTGAAAGTCCAGTCTGACGGGCGAGAGAGCCCTGCAGGGTACTCTCTATTAATTGAGTTTGATCCAACAAAGGCAATGCCCAAGTGCAGTTATTGTTTGCCCGAGGACAATACCAGGGTTGAATTTCGTGTAAGATGCTCAGGGAATTTCTTTGAAATGGAAAAATTGCATTAAGCATTCCATTTGTATTAATCACATTGTGCTTCTTATTAACGCCTGGCGCTCTCGGAAACGGCGGTGGCAGCTCAAAGAGGGGGCCCGTTGCTTGAATGAAACAGCAGCACTTCCAGCAATCATCTTAGTGCCGTCGATGCCTGGGGCACAATGAAGGCGCCTATGATGTCACTGAATACAAATGAACGAATGAATGAATATATCATAATCCGAATACAGAAGCAGATTGTGAAATATTGCGTCTAGACCTCTGGTCCTTGGAGACAGGCCTCGCCGGCCGATTCCTATCAGTCACTCAAGCTCTTCGGCACCAGATTTAATTAATCTTTCCCCTAATTGAATCAGATTGTGGAGGCTACCAGTTGAAACCCTCTAAGTGGGTTTAAAGAGAGCTGGAGACTGCCGGTGCATGGCCGAGCAGAACAGCGGACGGCTATGGTACATATGCGAACAGGCATCAGAGCAGAGGGCGGCTATGGTACATATGCGTACAGGCATCAGAGCAGAGGACAGCAGCGGTACATATGCGAACAGGCATCAGAGCAGAGGACAGCAGCGGTACATATGCGAACAGGCATCAGAGCAGAGGACAGCAGAGGACAGCAGCAGTACATATGCGAACAGGCATCAGAGCAGAGGACAGCAGCGGTACATATGTGAACAGGCATCAGAGCAGAGGTGAGGGTCTCCCCACAGGAGGAAACAAGAGGGAGAGCTAGAGGCTCTCCTATAACCAGTGACTGACAGTCTCTCCAAAGGTCAAGGGTTAGGCACACAGGCAGAGGTTGACTGGCTCCCCTGGTGTGCGTAGGAACACAGCACAGAGCACACACATCCACGCACACACAACCACATTTATGAGTTTGCAGGTGAACTCATGCACATGCACGCAAGATGCCCCAAGCATGCACTTATGCAAGTACACACACAGACACACACACACACGCACACAACTAACAGATGCAGACTTGTGAAACGCACTCTGAATCCCTTTCGTCTCATAAATAATGGACGTTGGCAAAGCATCTGTCAAGTTTTCTGTCAACAGTGTTCCAGATTGGAGTCAGACAGGCCAGGCTGGAGCAACGTGTTACATACGTACAACAAACCTCTGTCTGGCACCCACACTGGACCCTGTTTACATCCTGACATCCTCACTCACCTCCACGCTTGATCCTATCTGCTGAATTTATGAGAGACCCACCCTTCCTCCCTCATCTCCTCACACACACACACCCATCTATCCAACGCTGTCGGCCATACTACCCCCCCACCTCCCCTAAATCTATGTCTTCCACTCTCCCTCCCTTTACACATGGGAGCAAAGTCAAATGTAGGATATACTTTTTAATGTATTTATACACACAAACACACACACACACACACACACACCCACAAACACGCACACACACATATACAGATTCCTCGCAATCAGTCCGTGTGAGACCTACAAATCTATGATATTTCCATTGTCAGTTCTTAAAATGTGACAAATATGCAAGGAGGAAAAGGCCTGTATTTAAATGGACAGATAGATGCATTTAATTTAAATTTAACATTGGAACATGACGCCAATCAATGAGTGCCCCTGCATTTTTGTCCACTCACAGTGGAAATTTGTCATCTACAACACTCTCTCTTTCATAACACACACACACACACACACACACACACACAAACAAACGCACGCCAAATTGAATTCCGTCATAGAGCGTCCGATGTGCTAAATCACACGCAGCTGAGTGGAAACAGGGTGTGTCGACCTCTTGACACCAGGCCAAGAGAGCAGCGAGCTAGTCATCTACCGATTATTGAAGACATATTGGAAGCTGTTGCATCACCCCAGTGGCCGCGGAGCCGTGTGATTGGTTCTCTGTGTGTGCTGCCGGCAAGGGGCCCGCATTCCACTGTACCATCGCACAACTTTATGGGCTCCATCCTCGTCTTCCATGGCCTGTCCTAATGGAAGATCCAGCTCATAAAGCAGCATCGTGATCTGCAATAAGCAGAGTTAGGAAGAGTAATGAAGGTGTAAATCAGCAGGACCCGGGTTTTAATCGGACGTCGGTGGCCCCTCCCTGTCCTCCATCCCTCCCTTCTCT
>JAVQIZ010198683.1:0-14357 GCA_036023535.2 Galaxias brevipinnis | reverse complement strand
GTATTTGACAGGTTGGAAACGATGTGGAAAGAAGCGCTAAGAAGAGGATGGAGGAATAGCCTGACTGAGATGGGCCTGTCTTAGTGAAATTTAAGGAGAAAGGCGGGGCTCGGACTGTGTGTACTTTTGAATTAACTAATGTGTTAAATGTGTTAAAGCCCATTGTGTAATTCAGATTCAAAATGAGTGAGTAAAACGTGTAATTACAGTAGTGTTAACTGCGACTATAAGGGAGGAATCCGGCCCTGGCTGTGCTGTGGTGGTGTGTATCTTGCCAGATCTAGAATTCTGAAAATCGCATTTGGAGAAGGCTCTGGATTTTTTCCGGAAGGTTTCCCTCTCTGAGCTTGTAGCGCACTATTTCACTCAAGTAGCCTCTGCCTCAACCTCAACCGGGCCAGTGTCTACTGCACAGGCTGTGTCACGGAAACGTACAGGCCAAGCAGCGCACACTGTCATAGGTAGAGAAGGAAATAAGGATGAGGAAGAAGAGGAATTGTGTCTGTCAAGGTCCCGAGGAGCTGGACTGCATGGTAGCGTGTGAGAACCAGAAATGTAAAATCCATTGGTCCCACTTAGGCTGTGTAGGGCTTACTCATCTTCCAGATGAAAATGAGCAATGGATTTGTCCATCTCGCCCCCAATAGATTGAAACAGAGATGTAAAGTAACAAATGACTTTTACTCAAGTACCGCACTTTACAGCTTTTAATGTACTACTTGAACGTTATATTTAAAAAATAAATATTGCACTTTTTACTCCACATTTACACATTTAGTTGAACCCTACTACTTACATTGAAAACAAACGTACTCAGATGACATTGATACACATTAATTTGTTTAGTCATTAAACAATATACTGCTTGCTTTGACACTGAACATGTTCACTTTAACAACAACAAAGGTGGTGGCACTACCACACTGGGGCACATGTTTGTAAAAGCACAGCACACTGTGACGACCTTCAAGAAATGTCAGATCCTGACCCTCACATGGAAGTAACATAGTAATTGGAACGGTGTCGTGGATTATTGTGTACTTGTTTCTTATGGTGTCGATGCCCCTCTCCACATGAATTCTTAAGTGTGCAATCTCTCTGGTAAGATCCAGTTGACAACAGACTTTAGTAAAGGCAGGGATTTTAACCTCAGGAGTGCTGGGTCTTCTTGCTCTCAGTCTCTGTATCTAAAACAGAATCTGGGCCTGGCCCTCTTTATACCTGCGCCCAGCTTGATCTCCTGTTGCCCATGAAGTAGCTCGATTGTCTAGCACAGGCCCAGGCGCTCCTGGCCCCTTCCCAGAGCAGCCCTTGGTCCTGGTTATGCCACCCTGGATATAGACATGCAGTATGCTGATGCAGTTCACCACCGTCCAGGTTGCTAATGCCTCCCTCCTGTGGTGATTTCTGGTGTGTTTGCTGGACCAGAAGGGGTGGTTTGTGGACCCCCGACACCACACAGTGATGCAGTAGGCTGATGCAAAGTTACACTGTGTGTCTCATGGGTCAGAATGGCCACCATTCACAGTCTGGGGGAATACTACTACTTACTACAAAACCTGAGCGATAATTTTGATACTGCTGAAAGATACACCTGGATTGGTTTTTATTGACCTTCATAGAGAAGGAAAATGGATGTTGTCTGATGGGTCCACAGTGGTGGTTTAAACACTGACAATATGACAAGTCTCTATTTTACACATTACAAATATCTTATCTCTAAGACTCATTGACTTTAATTAGATGTCTTCTTTATCTGAATGTTTTTCTTTATCATTAATTACCCACTGTAAAGAAATCAGAACTAAACAAAACAGACCTAGCTTATAGGGGGTCAACATTTGCATTAGCAAAGGTTTTAGGAACATATCTATAAATCTGTTTCTCCACGTACAAAGCTGTCTACCCAATGGTAAGACTGTGTGCACCAACCCTGTTCCACTGAAAGAAAGGACTGACAATCCTGCTACCTTGTCAATCACATTGCCCTTGCAGTCAACCCAAAATGAGAAACATCCCCACTATGCTTCTCTGTTTTCTCTGCTTCCTCAGGCTGGCTCCAGGTGCTGTGCCCAGTTTTATGAAACTTAAATCTGAGTTCAGGTTTGATTGTACCTCCTCTCCAATGTCCTGGTACGGCCTCAATGGCCGCTGCTACAAGTGCGTCGCTACACAAATGAACCGGGGCAAAGCAGCGCTGGGTTGTTTGTCTCTGGGGGCCAACCTGGTTTCCGTTCACAGCCTCGGTGAACATCACTTTATCGCTAGCCTCATTAAGAATTTGGATCCAGAGGAGCTCCCCCGCGGGGATCGGCCTTCAGGATGCGGTCGTAGAGGGAGGATTGATGTGGTCTGATGGATGCAAGATGGACTACACTTTGTGGCTTTCAAATCAACCAGACAACAGTAATGGAAGTGAAGACAATGGGATGACAAACTGGGCAGGATCTAATAGATGGAATGATATGCTGGGTGGTGATACTTCACCGTTTGTTTGTGCTTCTCGTGCAGTATGCCAATAGCAATAAAGCAGAAGATTTGTTTTGTGTGGTTTGTGAACCTGGCATCAATGTGGTTTAGTGTTGACGTTGTAAACTCAATAAAAATACACCAAAACACCTGGCTATTTTTCATCATAAAAATCCTTCAAAGATCCAGTAGAGACCATTAAATCTTAAGATGTTTTTATTTATTTGTTAGAATTTGCATCTGTAATCTACTGATTCCTCAGCGCTACTCACCATAAAACATTTAAAAATACTTAAATAGCAGGTCCCTGTCAGAATTTGCTGAATCATTTAACATGACAGAAAGAGTTGCCTAATGGATATTAAATGGGTTTACATAAAACTCTCATGGACAAATTTTTCAAGCTCAATAAAAAGTATGACACACACAACAACAGCATAAAGGCATGAGAAGACTGCACCAGAACCATACTATTTGTCTCTTGGTCCCATAAGGAAAATGCAGGGGAAAAAGTGTGCAATCCTCTTTAGTAAAATTAAATAAATCAATACAAATACAATCTATTTCCAACCACTATAACAATATGCTCAGTTTATCAGATATGTTTTGCCAAGTAATGCATTTATATTGCTGCTCTTTGGTTAATATAGCCCCAGGTCACTATTAAGTACAGTTCCTTGTCTTGAAAGTATCAGTGCCCTAATGTTTAACCTGCATTGCGGACATCCCAGGGCTATGTAGGGCTCAAGTCTAGCCTCCAGTATTGTCCCATCAGCAGCATCAAAAGAGGGATTCAAAGCTGCTGGATCACATGCCATATGGCAGGCAGCTAAAGACAACAAGCTAAGAGTTTGAACAGTCAGGGACCGTTTTCATCTCTGTGTCAAGCATAGAGTAAAATGTCTGGCCTGATTAATGGTCCTGGGAACCAAGACGCTCTGCACCATAACACTTGTCTAGTTTGGGATTGAGGGTATTTCATCTAAATTATGCCCCGGTCTTCAGTGCTCTTTAGTTGAATTATGCGACCCCTTGGCATCAGTTTAGAATTCATTAGATTGAAAATGATGCCAAAGGAAAGGCAAGGTGTGTTAGCCTTGTCAAGGGGACCCAGGATTAAATCAAAAAAACCTCAAGCTGTCATCTTTCAAAATCTATACAACACGGATAACCTGACCCACAGCATCTGCAGGTGTCTTATTGTGTGGTAACTGGTCACACAAGAGAGTAAAGTACAGAGCTGAACGAGAGTTTACACAATGTTCTTTACCTCCACAATCCCATATATGCTTCATACGAGCTACACACCTATGTTATAATATTTGGAAGGAAAGTATTACTTCAGGAACAAAAGATAGGCCTAATTTCAGTTTGCTGTCATGTGAATGGTGTGCCAAGTACAGAAATGGAGCTTTTGACATTCCAGTCGAGCGGAGATGGTAATTTAGCTATTAGCTCAGGCCGACTGTTTCTTGTCAACATTCATTTATAGTCTGAGACAGACCAGACAAATTAAACGGCAAAGAGTATGAGGGCACATAGTCGTTAACTCGCTCGTCAGCATAGCTTGGCTGTTTTGTAGCCTTGCCATGCCAGTTATCTCAATGCCAGCTGGCTATTTATTGGCCTTTCTCATCCTATATCACCTTTCTAACAGTCTGCAACTCGCTGATGGTAGCCAGAATTCATTTCTTGAAAAACTCACATGAACATAGTTATAATGGCTCTCATGCAGTGATAGATCGATGGGTCTACATTGGTTTATTGCTTATCCTACACTTCATACCTTCTGTCTGTCCAATTATTTGGTTGATTATAAATTGCATGATTGTTGTGTTTCCCCCATGGAAGGGTCCTGAAGACTCCACATGCACTTGTGCTTTAAGCAGAGGTGTTGACCTGAGGTGCCCATCTGCACCTCTGACCTTTTCTTGCTTAATAGAAACACATTAGCTCCCCCGTTCCCTCTTGATCATTGTCAATGCTGAGTTGATTCTACTGGAGAGTCTTTCTACCTTGAACGTAGCCCTGATCAGAGTAAGGCCTTAGAATGAATATGATCCATTATTGTATTATTCACTTTGTGTAGGGGTCTCATTCTTTTCAGCATCTCAAATGCTCTCCCTCATAATGTCTTCAACGCCTTTAAATAAATCAATATTTTTGACGAAGAACCTGAACAACATCATTCAAAAAAGAATTGCAGTTTTGAAGACACATTTTTAACACTACTATTCCAGTCATTCAATCTCTCTCTCTTTTTCTCTCTATATGTAGCCTCTGGCATTTCTGCTCAACCTATTGTGCTTTCCCCTTAGTTCTTGAGATGTTCTGCCCATTCTGCCGTAGTTCTGGGCAAGGCCCCTCGGGGATGGAGTTAGTTTGAATTAAAATCGAAGCCCCCTCAGAAAAGCAAAAAAGCTAAATGCTTTGGGGGATTTCAGCTCACTTCACAACCAAGAGCCAGATAAAAGTCTGGGAGTTTAACAATGTGGAATTGATCATTCAAAATCCAATTAAAATACCCTCTAACTTCCCAAAGCTCAACTTGCCACAACTCAGAAATCCTGTAACTGTATGTACAGTATGTGTGTGTGTGTGTTTGTTGACGTGCACATGCTTAGAACGTATAAAAGGAATGATGGGTGGTTAAGGGTTGAGAACCCCTCATGCTAAACTAAGTCAGGATGCCAGCCTACTGATCAGTATCAATAAATTGTTAGACATGAAGGGAAATTAAGAGTGAGAATAAATACTTTAATTTTGAATGTTGAATCATACGGTAGTACAACCCAGGCCAATGCTGGAAAAACATGCAATTACATTTTAATTGCAAATCGGGTTTAGAAACGGTGTTTGAAGCCTGCACTGCATGGCACAGATCACACGGTGCAGGTTATCTTGCTGTGGAATAGGTCAAAAACCTGGGCACGATCACACAATATCAAAAGTACGAGGGAACATTGAACATTTTTGTAGGTAATACTTGGTATAATATATACATATTATACTGTATATTATAAACAGTGTTTACCTCAACAGTTCTTAGTTGGTCATTATCAAACAAAACTAGGCTTATGTGAAGGTTGCACAAAGTCCATGGAAAGCTATTTACATTTTCTAATGAAGGCTCTCTGATGTCTAATAGAGAACAGTTGATCTGGAAGCTGATCAGCAGAAATACACCCCAGTGTGTGCCCAGTAAAGGTCAAGCTAAATGAGGAATCAGAGAAGGCAATTTGTCAGTGCTACCAAGCCTGTTAGCTCCACACAGAGCAGACAATTTCTCTATGAGCCAGAAAGGTGCATGCCGCATTGGTGTTCGTAACAGCACTGTCAGAAAATGTTAAGTCCATTAACCATGGCTGCCCTCACATCCCCTGAGTATTTCATGCAATGGTGGCTAAAGATTTTTAAATCAACGGCATGTTTAACTAAATTTCTCTATTGTCAGGTTGTGTCTAAGCGAAAGTAGTGTGGGTGTTGTTCGGTTTATGTCCACTAGGTGTCCTCGACACATTGTTGGAACCTATTTGTGACAGTTTAATGGTGTGTACCAGCGAGTGTACTACAGTTTTACAGTATGAACAATTTCACTGAATTCGTTTTTTGATACAAATCAAAGGTGCTTGTGCTTTGACCCTTTATCACGTTCTAGTGGTTTATGTTACTGCAACAAGTCTCTAATCTTTTGTTCCTACTTAGAGTTTATATGTCAGTGAGTCAGTGCTACTATGTGATGCAGCTGGCAAAGAAGTACCAAATACGATTCTTCAACTCTTACACTGAAAACAGCATGTAATGCCACAGACAGCTCCCACGCACCGCCCTTAGTCTTAAGTAACCATGGGTTGCCAGATTTGTCTTGGTTGCCAGATTGAGTAATGCAGGATATATACAGGGATACAGGGATATCTAACTGATCAGACAGGTGTATGGTGATAGTTCAGTGATGGCTCTGAACCTCATATTAAAAGGCCATATTTGAATGTGATGTAAAAATCGAGAAAAGGAAGAACAGAACAAACCCTAATACACTAACGGAATAAAAACTCTACATTCTCTATGTTGTGACGAAATGTACACAAACGTCAAAATAAATAAAGTGACGTAAACATATACAAAATATTCAAAACATTATATATAGCTTGATGTAATTCCTTTACCCTTCACTTATTTAAAAAAACTGTATTTTTTTCTGACTAGACTGATACTAAGCTGTAGTTTCTTAGTCCTGTGATTTCTTTTCTCCTGACGTATGTGTCATCCCTGCTCACTAAGCTGCTACTGGGACACCACACCACTCAATAACATGAATCTTATCGCGTACACGTCTGATTGGAAAATCACTGCAGCACAGGTGGGAAGGATGCCAAGAGAAAAAACATCCTGACCTAAATCTTTGGTTCATCAATTGGCTGACGGATGTAATTTAGGCATGTGAATACAGCCACTGTAGGGTTCGATACAGTTTAAAAGGTCAGCATGAATTTTGTTTTCCAATTGAGGAGCTCTGTAGGGCGTATAATACGGGGAAGATGGTAAATACAAAAACACCTTTCTCTTTGTGAATTCTCTAATAAACGGTTGTGAAATAGAAGCACAAGGCAGCAAAAAATGCTGTTACGCAACTGTCTCACAGTTGTTCTTTCTCTCGATGACTTATCTGGGGATCTACAAAATGCTGGCTTTCAGAATCCTGAGATGCAATGGCAATTTTATAGACTAAAAGGCAAAGCATAAATAATGACTCGTCTGGCAATCTGCTCTGAATCAATCACGATGATGAATGTGTCCACTGTTCTTCCTTATTCTAATGAGATGAAGATGGAGCTTTAAGGTTGCCACAGCGAAGTAGGCCAGCCATGCTGTGTGTATACCACCCAGACCTACAGTCCTCTGCGCTGGCCAGTATCGTACATCTTCATCAAGAGAGTCCACTGACAAACAGCAAGAGAAGGCGAATGAGCGAGAGAGACGGTACGGGATGGGAGGGCTGAGAGAAATTACATAGTTAAGAGACAGAGAGGGGTGTGAGAGAGAGAGAGAAACAGAGGGGGAAAAAACTGTGAGAAAGAGAAACAGAGAGGAAAACACAGAGAGAGAGAAACAGGAAAATACAGAGAGAGAGAGAGAGAGAGAGAGAGGGAGAGGGAGAGGGAGAGGGAGGGAGAGGGAGGGAGAGAGAGAGGGAGAGGGAGAGGGAGAGAGAGAGAGGTGAAAGTTCAAGTTGAAGTGTCCTTTACTTTGAAAAAAGCCATTCTCCAGGGTTGAAGACTGTGGAGCTCTCATTGGTATGTGCCCTGACTACCTCTTCAACCAACAGAACAATGGCCAAAAACACAAAAGTTGGTAGATGAGAAGTCACTTCATAGGTATTTCGTCAAACGGATGCAGCCGATTGCAATGATAATTTGAGTTCATGAACTGTTTAAAAATAAGTGTGCTGAACCGAAAAATTTTCAATGTTTTGCTTCGGTCTGAGCATTCCCTTTTGTCTTTTCTTTTTATTACTCTAGGTCATAGCTGCCTCCAAAAGTCCTCCAAAACAAAAGTTGTTTGAAGGCAGCCGTACTGTATAATAATACCAGGGTATGAAGGCTTAATTCCAAACAACGAGACCGGAGGCCACGCGGCGTGGGTTAACTATGCTTCACGCCTTAGTGCCGGCAACTAATTAACTAGCTCTGACAAGCTGGGCGACAGCTGTGTCCGCTGCAGCAACGGAGGAACTTAAGCACCTCAAATGGGATCAATTAAGCCTGATCAAAGCCGGAGATTACAGCTGTGAGATGTGGAAGAGTCAGGGCATCCTGGTTTATTTATTATCATCTCTGTCACCCAGCCTTGGCTCATGCAAACTCTCACGCACACACACACACACATATCTGTTTAAATCAAATTTGCACCCTCAAAGTACACTAACACAATAATACATGATGGTACATACATACAAACACACAAATGTATACACCACCCCCCCCCCCCCCCCCACACTGAAAAAAGGGAAATAGCAGGTCTTTGAATTTTCTAAAATAAAGTTAGTATATGCAACATCATTTAGTCATATTTCTTTTGTGAACAAGGTTTAATCAAGTAGACTGCAGTTGATTATGCAGAATGTTGAATTTACTAGTTCCTCTCACTTTGATTGAAATTGATTAAATTTACCTTTTGTGGTAAAATATTCTGATGGTGCAGCTACTATCAGAAATTCAGACTTTTACCTTTCGGATATGCAGGCCTTTTTCCAAAATAACTTTTAAGATTTGGTAATGCAAATATCCCTAAAAGATCCATGCACAAATACCCGCATTTTTGGAAAATGTTTATTTCATCAAATGCTGTAGAATAATCAAATAACAAATGTTTCTGAAACTTCTAAATCTATAACATATAAATATTCAATTTAAACAGCGTTATTTTCCTCATGGGTATCATAACCTAACAACCACAGTTTCTGAAATCAAAGAGGGGTTCATGACAAGAAGAAACCTCTGAAGTCACAACTGCCAATAGGACAAAAGGTCAATAGGTCAATCCGGAAATGGAATCAATGCAAAGGGCGCCAGGAAGTGTCGCTTGGCGCGCCACAACCCAAGAAAAAATAAGCGTTGAACCGTTGGAAAGTTTCTTCAGCTACTTGTCCCTCCTTCAGATACCGAAACACAGAAAAAGTAAGGTTTTCAAATTGATTTGACTTGAAATTAATGTAATGTAACGATTTGTTTGTTTTCAAGTAGACGACATTTCCACTAACCTTAGAATATTGTTTTTGTTCAGTTTATTGCAATAGTCTGTCGACTTACTGAAATAATGCCTTTTGGCTAGCTAGCTAACTAGCTAACATTGCTACACTAACTCCCCACGGTCTGCTGCTGACAACAGTGCTTCAGTGTCAAGTGTGGGGGCGGGGGTCCGTCGGGTCAACGAGTGTGTGTTAAGCCATAAATTATGGAGTGGGATTTAGAAATTAATAAGGGAATGCATAACGTTACATTAATAAGCTGTTAAGAGCAGTGTGTATGCTCGCGCGCGCGTGGCCCGTGTCGGGTAAGTTAACTTTATGCAGGACAAATTAACTATGCAACAAACTTTTTGAATACTTGGTAGGAAACCCTGTGTATGTCATGCCAGTGTACTTATTCACTCTCCCCTTACATATGCTCACTGAAGAAGCTGTCCATAAATTGACATTCAAATGAATGAAGCAGCGAACTCAAACTGGATTTAACATTACTTTAAGTTTGCCATTTTGTCTAACATTGCGCCCTATTTTAGAGAAAAGACTTCAAAGCTGATGTCTGTTGCATCTTTGTGTTTCTTTTATATTTTTGATACATGAATTAACTGAGGCGATCCACCGAGCACACTTCACTGATACTATGTTTTCTTTTTGAAGGTCCATCATCCTATTTGCACAGCATACACACCCAAAGGCTTTATAGTGGTAAGTCCTGTCATATTTGATTTTCTTTTGAGTTGCTATGAAGCTATTTTTTGAAGTATATTTAAAAAAAACTGTTGATTTTGAGTTATAGATGGAGCATATCACTTGTGTTTGTTTCTCAATTGATTATAATTGAAAATATAGACTTGATTTACACTGACAAACATTGCTCTTCTAAACAAGCATTCTACAGCATCAGAAATTTTTAAAAACACAATAACTTGTTGTTTAGTGTTAGTCCTTGTATTTAAAGACCTATTAATTAATTTAGAAGGGATATCAGATTTAAATAAATTTTGGTAATGCAGTGTCCTATTTTATTAATATCTGAAAAGCAGATTGGTGCAGTAATGAGGATCTTGATGTGTGTTACAGGGTACGAGGGTGGGTGATGTGGAGTTGTAAGGGGTGCACAGAAACTGTGTCAAGTAGGTCCAAACTTTTGCATCACTACAAGTTAAAGCATCCACATTTTGGACGTAGTTCTCGCTTTCCATGTACATACCTGCTCTGCCCATGCACATTTAAGACGTGGAATGCCCTTATTGTCCACCAAAGTAAAAGCCATTCCACAGGGGCTACTTGCAAAAAGGAAGCAATATTCAGTTGCCACCTTTGTGCTTGTAGTGATTTAGCATCAGAGAGGGATTACTTTTCTCATATAAATGCACATCTCAAAAGAAATGAGACGGTCAATTGTATGTTTTTAGGCTGTGACTTTAAGACAAATGTTTATTTCACGTTTAAATCACACAAGAACCGAAAACACTGCCATCACAGATTGGTTGATTTTAAACCTGGAGTAGTTATAACTACTAAGATATCATCTGTGAATGAATTGGAGGCAAATAGTCAGGAGTGTGAAGAGCAGTTAGATACGGCCACTCCTTCAAGTAGCCATTGTCATACTGAAGACTTGCAGAAGGTCATAGAGGAAAGATTTGCAGCTGCTCTGCTGAAGTTGGAACATTTAGTCCATGTGCCAGGCACAGCTCTTGATGTTTTTTTAGGAGAACTCCATCATTTGATTGGTTCTGCACCCGGTACTCTATCATGTGATATTGTGAGTGACATCTTTCATCAGAGAAACCTCTCTGTCAATGAACTTATTATTAAAGAGACTGTTGGTGCAATTTCTTCTGCTAATCCTGTGCAACGGTCCATACAGAAAGGTGGCCCTCTAAGTACTGCGTATTTGCGTAAACAGTATTACAAGGAGAACTTCCGTGTTGTAGAGCCAGTAGAATACATTCTTGATGCTAAACACAGTTTCCAATATGTCCCAATATTGAAGTCCTTACAGCAATTGTTAAGTAGAAGGGATATCATTGATCAAGTTATTGAGAGTGATCAAAGACAAGAAGGCACAGAATGTGTGCCAAATCAGTACAAGTCTTCAAAAGATGGTTCCCTATATAAGGAAAATGTTTTTTTCACTGGAGAAAAACCAAGGGTCATCCTAAATTTATATGTGGATGACTTTGAAACCTGCAACCCCCTTGGCACTTCGCGAAAGGTCCACAAGCTGTGTGCTGTTTATTGGGTGTTAGCTAACTTGCCTCCAGGGTCTCATTCTTCTTTATCATCCATCTACTTGTCAGTTTTGTGCAAAAGCGATGATGTTAAAACATATGGTTTTGATAAAATCTTTGAACCTCTTCTACATGATCTGAAAATTCTGGAGGAGCTTGGTGTTTATGTCCCGTTGTTAGGTGAGTCAGTTAAAGGTACAGTACTCAGTGTAGTGGCTGACAACCTGGGAGCGCACAGCGTTGCAGGATTTATGCAGAGTTTTTCAGTGGAATACTATTGCAGATTTTGCACAGGAAAGAGCAGTGATATTCAGCTACATTCTGTTGCATCTGGTGCTTTCAGTCTGAGAACCAAGGAGCTTCATCAGACTCATATCAAACAAGCCCAAGACACAGGTGCAGGTTATTATGGAGTGAAAAAGGACTGCATCTTCACAAAAAATCTATCACATTTTCATGTCATCTTTGGCTATCCACCTGATCTTGTCCATGATGTTTTTGAGGGTGTAATCCCAGTAGAGCTAGCTCATTGCTTAACAGTGCTTATATCCAGAAAGCATTTCACATTAGTTGACCTGAACACTGCCATTCTGAAGTTTCCTTATAAATGGGCTGACAGGACAAACAAACCTCATGTAGTGTCACAAACTTTCTCCAGCAGAAAAACAGTGGGGGGTAATGCTCATGAAAACTGGAGCCTGCTCCGGTTCTTACCCTTTTTGGTTGGATCACTCGTACCTGAAGATGAGCCCGCGTGGCTTGTTCTCATGGATCTGAAGGACATCACAGAGCTTGTGGTTGCCCCTGTGCATAATGATGAGTCGCTGGCTTTTTTGGAAAGTAAAATCATAGAGCATAGGCATAGATACAAAGAATTGTTCCCTGACATCAAGCTGCGACCAAAACACCATTATTTGGAGCACTACCCCCAGATGATTAGGCTGTTTGGTCCGGTTGTCGGACAGTGGACAATGCTCTTTGAGGCTAAGCATAGCTTTTTTAAGCAGGTTATCAGACACACTAGCTGCTTCAGGAATGTGCCCCTCTCCTTAGCCTCAAAGCATCAGATGATGATTGCTTACCATCTGAGCTCTCCATGTCTGAGCAAGTCTGACCTAGAGGTCTCTGCTGTTTCCGCTCTACCAGTAGACTTACTCAAAGAGGAGATAGCACAAGTCATCAGGCAAAAGTTCCCTGACACACCTGAGGTTCAACTTGCAAAGTGTGTGACAACCAAGGGCATAACTTATAGGAAGGGAATGATACTGGCCCACAGAGCAGCGGGTGGATTGCCTGAATTTTGTGAAATTGACCAAATCTACATTGTACACAAGAGTCTATTCTTCATTGTCAAAGAGTTCTGTGGTTGGTACAGACAGCATTATAGAGCCTTTGAACTCAGCCCAGCACCAACACGAACATATAGTCTTGTGGCACTCAGTGAACTCCTTGATACTTATCCACTGGCTGACTACAAGATTGGATCAGCTTGCATGGTGACGTTGAAAAGGCATATTGCAATAAAAGGTGTGATAGCAACTGGTGGTGGTTAGTGGTGGTGTGGGGATGGGTTGGGTTGATGACAATTTGCTTTTATCAACTTTATTTAATATTTTTACAGGACGTTGCAGGACCACTTTCTTCTGCTTGCGTCTGTGTTGTTTGTAATTGTTATATAAATATAATTTGTCATGTAATACTTGTTCTAGGTCCCTAAAATATTAAAATGGCGGAAATTATATTCAAAAGTATTAGGCCCTTATCCTTTATGGATGTCTTGATGTCTAATAATGTGTGTGTGTGTGTCTGTGCAGAGTAAATGGCTTTGAAGATGGGGACTCCTGTGATCCTTAAGATTATCCTGACTGATGAAACCTCGCAACGGTTGACTCTCTCCCATGGACTTCCTGCATCTGTTGATGACCTTATGGTTGAAGTGAAGAAACAGTGTGGACTCCAGGGCAATTATAGACTTCAATTTATGGATTCCTTGTTTGGAAATGACTTCCTCAACCTTACGTCAATTTCAGAAGTAGAAGACAAAGGAACTCTTAAAGTCATTGATATGTCATGGCCCACCACTATGCAACATGAAGATGAGAGGTCTACTGTTCTCAATCCAGTGTTAGAGCCCCAAGCATGCAGGCCTTCCTCTGTAAATTACTCTTCGTCCCTGTCAGGTGGATCTGTGGATACAGATATATTGTCATCGAGTGAGTCTACTAGCTCACGGTCCTCTTGGCCTGCTTTTTTTCATGTGCCTAAGTTCTCCTACGATGCTGAGTTACAACTTCAGCAGGCAAATTTGGCTTATATTCAAAATGGCACTGCACTTCTTCCAAATCCCAAGTTAAAGTCAGCCATCCTCGAAGGCTTAGTGCAGGAAATAGTGCAGTATAAAGTATATGTTAGTGATAAAGAGATGGAACAGGTAGCCCTGAGTCTTATCAAAACACATCCATGTTTAACAGAGAAAGGGTCCTGCACTGGATGTGGTGGATGGAAGACCAGTTTAAAATATAAACTAGCTAACTACCGCACACACCTGAGAAAGCTGGGCTGCCCAGAGGTGACAGTAAACTCTATTATAAACAAACCTGCAGGAAAGCGCAGTGCAGCCTTTGGTGTCAAAAAGGCAAAAAGAGCAGAAGTGAATTTTTGCCCGACATACCCATCAGCAGAAACTGAGGAGAGTCTGGAGGCCATGCAGAAAGCTCTACTTTTAGACGTAAAGAAAAGGAACAACAGAGAGGTTGTGAAACTCAAGATGGACAAAACGTTTGCACTCCGAAGACATGAAGTTATTCGTAATATACCAATGGTGGAGGATTTCATGGCAAGGTGGCCTGCTCTGTTTGAAGTCAGTGAGGTAAGACTTACCTGATGCTGGGGTTTTCATCTTGGAT
>JAVQIZ010198677.1:0-15051 GCA_036023535.2 Galaxias brevipinnis | reverse complement strand
CAATTCATTATTAAGTAATGTATAGAGATTTTAGAACAGAATAGAAATATAAATAATTTATATGTGTGGGCTGATTAAAAAAATATTTTACTGAAGGATTATTTGGATGTTGTTTTGTCTTCTTTTTGCAGGCTATTTTAAAGACGTAAATAGTTGGATTTTATCCGTTGCTCTTCAACTTTAGTTAGCCTGCAATAAAAAATGTCAGGGAAAATGTGCAGAATTTTAGCCTACAAAGACTTACCGCACACTAACACTGTTTTGTAGTTATCGTCTCGATTTGGCTTCTTACAACAATGTTTTCTTGAACGTCCAAAACGAAATGTTCACTAAGAAGTTTTTTAGCATGTAAGAGAAATGAAAGTTCCATTCGGCTAAGTCTTCAAGCAAATACTTACCTGCCACAGCCGCAACTCATTGTGCGCTTCGGCTTGGTCACATGACCTTGAGTCCAAGTCACGTGATCCCTGTTCCATCCTCGCCATTTTGCAATGTGGAGACAGAGAGGCCACTTTTACGGCTAAAGGATAAAGCAAATCAATTCTATGAGCTGAGGCCAAAGATCGTTGTGAATTTTCTGACCAGTGAGTACCTAGTTCACCGACACATGAAAGTCATATGATCGTTCGTTATTCATTAAGCGAAAAGCCAATTCAATTGAGTTTACTGTTGGCAGTTAAGAGACTGCCGTGTGTGTCTTGTGTTTTATGAGTGCGTGTGTGTATGTGTTGACTCCAAGCCAACTAGCCTAGCATGTCTGCTCGGCTGACGTTATCTTTCTGTCTCTTTTTACACTGACCAAGACCTGCACTTTATACAAAGGACTCTATGTTCACAGTTACACTTAGCGTTCACAGCTGCTTGCGTTCTAGACAAAGACGGCCACACCATCACCAAGCAACGTTCAATTTAGACACATGTTAGAGTGTGTTCGAAATAAATACTGCCTAGCCCCGGTATCCATAGTTTATCTTAGCGGGAGACAGTTTGGGAGTCAAACAGGGAGTGGGGATACCAGATCATGGATGAAATATTATTTTTAGATCTCAGCGGCGAACAGTCACATATCCATGCCCTTTTCCTGGCTAGCTGTCCCGACGAAAAGGCTGCAAACTAGCTAGTGATCCAAAGTTACAAATCTAGTTAGCATTTTTTTTCTTCTTAAAACATCGATTAAAAACAAGATTGAAATCGACTTTTACATTTCTAGTTGAGTCAAAGCTCCCTGCCTGCAGGCAGTGAGTGATCCCTGTTTGGCTCAAAATAGAGCGGCACTTTAAATGCCCTTGTTTAGTCTGGCTATTCGCATCCCATTCCTCTTTCCTAGAAAGGGTTATGTGGTCAGATCTGAAATGTGTTCCTGTTGAAAGTGCGAAAAAGAGGAACGTGGTGGTTATTGTGGTCAGAAAAAGAAAAATGAGGTGGCACACATCCTTTTCTTACACAGGAAGAACGGTTAACATTGGCCTCAGTTCTCTTACTGCCGGCGTATAGTTGTTTGTAAACAAAAGCACGTGAGTTTGACAGTACTAGGCATTGATTGGTTACTAATCTATTTTATATATTGGTTTATCGACAAGGTGCTTGAGTCTTGAGAGAGAGAGAGTCCAGAGTTTTTCTTTGGTTGCCGCCAAAATGATTTAGGCCTAATGGTGCGCTAAAGAGAAGTCAGTGACGCTGTTAGGAAGAATTTAAGAAATGTTAGCGGAAATGTATCTTCTTGATAATTAATGGTTAAACACGTTGCCACAGCAGCACAGAGACTGACTGTCTTAGTAATGGTCAGGGCAGCAAACAAGTGTTTTATCTACATTCCACTTTCAAGTTTATGTAATTTCAGTTTAATGATTTTTTTGTAGAAAGCGAGATGTTCCTGGTTTAATTATTCTGAAAACGAAATATTTAAAGCAGAAGAAAATATGCATGCCTATCCAATAATTTTTAAAAAAGCCTTCACCATGAAACAGGCGTTGTCCATTTTGGCATCATAATACCATAGTTTATTTAGCCCTACTCCATGGAAAATATTTTAGTATATTTTTTTATCCGGTAAACTTTATTTTATTATCCCATTATTTCTAATGCCTTCTTGGGTGACTTTTTACTTACTCCTAAGGACCAGAATTAGCCTACTTTCTATTGATCTGCTAAGGTTCCAGCATATGTCCCATTTCAGTTAACAGGTACTTGTAGGCTATACGTTTTTGATGTGGGCCTTTGCCTTGTGTTTCTATATCCACATACTTAGTTTTTTTCAGCAGCAGTGTAGTTCACCCCCATCTCCCACTTTGTCCCCGCTGCAGGTATGGAGGAGAACAGCAACCCAGCTGTTCTTGCTCTACACTCCTCCTCAGCTTCCGTTCTCTCTCAGGAGACCTCCAGCAGGAAACCAGCACCTTATTCAACTCCAGCCCCGGAGCCTCTCTCCACAGCTGGGCCAGGGGTGGCCGACGCGGGCCCCAAGATCCAGCAGAGCCAGGCCTCGGACTCCCTGGTCCAGGTGATCGAAAAGCTCAGCAGGATTGTGGACCGACGGCCCCAGCGGCGATGCACCCTGGCCGGGCACAAGAGGGCGCTGCAGACGGGGCCTGCTCCAGCGAGAGGAGGAAGAGGCGGAGGTGGAGAGAAAGAAGATGGGATGGAGAGAAAGGAAGCCATCCCGCGATGTAAGAGGATCAGGGAGAACGAGAAGGAAGGATCAAAGGGAGAGGTTGTGAAGCATGCCGATTCCCTACCGGTCGGAGAAGCGGCCGAAGTTACCAACGGCGACGTCAAAAACGAGGAGAGCGCCGACGTCAACAACAACCGCGGCGGCCGTGGCGACGGCGGCGGGTTGCCCGTGGCGATGAGCTACCAGTGCAGCCTGTGTCACTTCCTGTCCCCCACCCTGGCCCAGCTGCGGCAGCACCTGGGCGAACACGACAAGCAGCACAGCGACCTGCTCCTCATGTGCTCCGAGTGCCGCTTCACCTCCCGCCACCAGGGGGAGCTGGAGGCCCACGTCAGGCTGCACCTCCACCCGGGGGAGGAGCCGTCGATAAGGAGCGAGGACGCCCCTTCGCCTGCTCTGGGGTGTCGAGGCGAGGGGAAGGAGGAGGAAAAGGAGGGAGTGACGGAGGCGGTCGAGCGGGGGGTTTTGGGAAACGAAGTCACGGAGCTGTTTCAGACCTCGGAGGACTGCGGCGAGGAGACGCCCGAGAAGAAGAAGTGGTACAGTTACGAGGATTATGGGATGTACCGGTGCCTGATCTGCAGCTACGTGTGCGGCCAGCAGAGGATGCTAAAGACCCACGCCTGGAAGCACGCCGGCCTGGTGGACTGCTCCTACCCCATCTTCGAGGACGAGGCTGGGGCTCACCCTAAAAGAGAGCCCCAGGCTTTGCCAGGCCTCTCTGGAGGAATCCTTGCAAAAGCTAATGCCGGCATCGCGACCAGAGAAGAAGAGGCTCTGGTGGTCCTCTCCCCTCTGCTCCCTGACACGCCCCTCCACAAGAGCCCCCCCGCCTTCCAGCTCCAGCTGTGCACCCCATTGGCTCCCGAGAGCACAGGGGATCGGGTGGCTAAACCAATCGCGGCCGGCGGCGAGCAGTGTCCTGCCGAGGGAGAGTCGTATGTCGCCAGACACCCGGCCATAGAGGAGCCAATGGTGGAGGTGCAGGTGACCACGGAGGCGGAGCCCGAGTCGAGGGTCGCCACGCCGGACGGTCGCCGTGGCGACGGCGGCACCGTGACGGTGGACAGCCTCCTCTCGTCGGCCCAGAAGATCATCAGCTGCAGTCCGAACGGCGCGGGGCACGTCAACGTCATCGTGGAGCGCCTGCCCTCCGCCGAGGGATCTGTCACCGCCGCCGACAAGCCCCTCCTACTCGGTCCAGACCTGCCCGCCGACAGAAGCCTATTGGGCGAGGAGGCAGGAGAGACGGGTAAATGTACCGACATGGCCGGGGAGATTTCAATAGCCGTTCGATTGAGGGACTGCTGTATTGTCCACCGTTGTTTTTTGTATGTGACTATTAAACACGATCGTATATATTTACGTTTATAATATACATTGTCGTCATATTTGTCTCCACAGAAATGAACCACCAGCACCTAGATGTAGACCCTTTCAAGACCGAACCAGAAGAGGTGGTGATTGGCTGGAGCGACAGCAGTGGTGAAGAGAGACAGCTTGTAGCTCCGCCCCCCGACCCCATCGGCAGCCCTAGCAACAACCCCGTGGTCGTTAGCGCCCCTGCCCGGGACGAGAACGTCCCCCCCGCCGCACGCCGCAGGACCCACTCCGAATCGCTCCGCCTCCACTCCCTGGCGGCCGAGGCCCTGGTGGCGATGCCCATGAGGACCCCCCAGCTCCTCAGTAGCACCCCCGGATCCACCTTCTCCCCCCGGCCAGGCCTCCGCAGCTCCACAGCCCAGGCGCTGAGCCCCGACACGGGCCACAGAGGGCAGGACGGAGCCCCTCGGGCTGGGAGAGAAGCGGAGGGGCTGGGTCTAGGCCAGCCAGCGTCCGCCGCTGCTGCTTTGGTGGGTTTGGAACTCCAGGGTGGACAGGGGAGAGACGATGGGCTGGAGTCCCTGGAACAGTGCCTGGGGCTGGGGGACGGAGACGAGGTGGGTGTCTGGATGTGTTTGAAGTGCATTGTGTGCTATTTCAAAAGCATGTCAAGAAAAGAAAAGATTACATTCAAAGATTACATACAAAGTAAAATAAAATTACATTCTGTCTCAGTTGGCAAATTAAAACATAAATTAAGACACCACGCAAATAGGCACATAATTAAAACTTAATTTATTTAGCTTTCGTGAACACGACAAGATATCAAGCTAATTTGAGTCATGGTGTGTGACTTTGGTTGTGGAACTGAAGTGATTATTTAGGAAGTTGTTTTAATTTGCAAGCCGAGGCAAATCAGATTTTTTAATTTGTAACTCCTAACTATTCTAACAATGGAAGATGAATCCCTGCTCTTTTAAAACTTTAAAAAAATATATAAAATGTAATAATATTATAATAAAAATAAAGAAATAAAGAAAAGGAACTGAATACTAAAATTATATAATTTAAAACAATTGGTGTTCTTTCCAGAAAAAAACAAAACAAAACAATAAAAAAATACTGTTTTCAGGGGTGTCCCACGGCCGCCTCCAAGGCGGGCATCAGCCTGTCTCTGCTGACGGTGATCGAGAGGCTCCGCGAGCGCTCCGACCAGAACACCTCGGACGAGGACATCCTACGGGAGCTCCAGGACAACGCCCAGACCGCGTCCCCTTCTCTCTCCGCCACCGGCACCGTCATCGAGGAGGCCGGGAGCGCCGCGTCCGTCGCTGCCGCCGCCGCGACTCCATACGGTGGCCTGGTGGACTACATCGCCGGGGCGGAGCGACCGTACCGGTGCCGCCTGTGCCGCTACAGCAGCGGGAACAAGGGCTACATCAAGCAGCACCTCCGGGTGCACCGGCAGAGGGAGCCCTACCAGTGCCCCATCTGTGAGCACGTCGCGGCGGACAGCAAGGAGCTGGAGAGGCACATGATCCACCACTGCAAGAGCCGCATGCACCAGTGTCAGCACTGCCCCGACACCTTCCACTATAAGGTACCCGTTATAATGGCACACACACACACACACACACACACACACACACACGCGCGCGCACGTGCGCACGTTAAGATTGTCGCACTGCCTGGTCACTGGGTTGTTTTAAAGGGGGGCTGGTTTTACAATGAAGTGGTCTGCGTTGTTGAAACACCTTGCAGTACCAGGGGAGTTAAGTTATCAAAGGATTGGACTTCCAGTTTAATAGCTTATTGATTTGGGGTTTTTGAAAGTCTCAAAGTCCTTTTGGACTGGGATGAATAATGATTTTTCTTGAAATCATGAATTCATTATTGGCTCGTGCCGCCTCCATATATGATTCAGGTTGATATGCCGGTACCCACAATGCCGCTGTGATAGGACGGGGACGTCAACCCCCCATCCCCCCACGCTGTGCTCCTCCTCTGTTTACACTGGTTACTGAGGCAACAAGGGAACGTAAGGAGACAGCCATTTAATACTTAGCGGAGAAGGTGACGACGAGAAAAGTGGACGGAAAAGTAAGAAAGGTTCAAAGTTGAGGGAAGGCATGGACGGACCGATGGACAGGCAGGAAGTGGGAAATTCAAAGGCGGGAGAAAAGGATGGCGAGGGAAGAACAGAGGTTGGTGGTGGTAGGGGGGGATTAGAGCTATTGATCGTATCGGGGTCCTCAGACGAGCTCTTGCATCAGCAGCAGACATGGTTGGACCAGGCCTCATCCTATTACCACACAGGCCTGGGGCGCGCCACTGAGGCGGAACGGCGGAGCGAGCCGCGAGGCCGACCCCCTAAACTGTTTGGCCCTCGCGACTTAGGAACGCTCTCGGTTCCCGTCTCCATGGAAATCTCCAGGCAACCGAACGAGGCAGCCCGGCAGCGCAGGAAGAGTTGCCTGCTTAAGCTGAATGTGAGAGCCAACCCCTCTTCGTGGGCGGACGAGCCGAGGGTTTGGGCGAGCCATAAGGGTTTCCCGCCTGTCAATCACTGAGAGAACGAGCCAGGAATGCTAATGAGAGTCTGCTGGTGTTTGGCTGGGAAACTACTCCACCACTCTAAAGAGCAGCATGACCTTAAGAGAGTATTATCTGTGTATTTTTTCAGCCAGAATTTGTCTGAGGATGAATGAGCGACTTTTTCATAATATTGTTGTTATTAATATAATTAGTATATTTATTAATATAGTATTTGTTAGGGTATGTTTGCCCCACTGTATAATTGTATATGTACATGTGTGTGTGTGTGTGTTATAATATTTTACTGAACTAACTGAGGAATTAGATATGACATAGAGGTATTATTAATGTATGAACATTTTCTTTATGAATTCCCAGAGCCAGCTGAGGACCCACGAGAGAGACCATCACAGTTCAACTGACGCCATGGTAACCTTAGCTCCTGTCAGCGAAACCACGGCAACGGCGGAAGACTCAGAGACACGGATAGCGGCCGATGCAGGTAAGGACTGAATATCAATTAGTCGCACCAAAAAAGGTCTAAGAATCGAAACAAGCCTGTCAATTCTATCCAGGTTTTGTTTTTGGCTTACACGGCATATAATAATTCAACAACAACAAGAAACGTCAAACACGGGAACAGACAATGACACACACAGACAGGGCGAACAGCATCATCAGTAAAAAAAACACACCGCCACACCATACAGACATGGCGTATCCTTACACATCAAATAAGCCTGCACAGATTGGTGTTATCACTCAGGACTTGCGTTTGTATTCACTTTCGGCTTCGTTCAAACTGCGTGGGCGGAGCAACAGAAAGCATCCCAGCAGTCCTCTGACCTAGGCGGTGCTCCACACTAGTGTCTGTGGCGCTGGCCGTTTAAAGGAGGTGCCTTTGTCTCCCAGGTGATGAGAAGGCTCCCAGGGTGTTCAGGTGTGACGTGTGTGAATACACCAGCTCCACCTACGTGGGAGTCAGGAACCACCGCAGGATCCACAACTCGGACAAGCCCTACAGGTGACCCCTCCCTCCATGGCATCGCTCGCTCTCTCTCTCTCTCTCTCTCTCGCTCGCTCTCTCTCTCTTTCTCTCTCTCTCTCTCTCCTCTCCACCCTAATTGGAAGGTTCTTGTTTCTCTTGGTCGGTCTCTGCATACACACAAATGAGAAATGAGGTTGATGCGGATTCACTCTCGCGCTCTCTATTTCTCTCTCTCTTTCTCTCTCTCTCTCTCTCTCTCTCTATCCCTCTCTCTGTCTCTCTCACACACACACTCTTGCTCTTTCCCTCTTATGTCTCTGTCTTTCTTTTCTTCCCACCATGTGTCTCCACTGACAAATCTCGTCATTGGTAGTGAAGTCCTCCTCTGCATACCGTTCATAACTTGGCTGGAGATTTGAGGACGTTGTGTGCTGTGACATACAACGTCCAGCAGGGGGCAGCATACCATCAGTGAAGCCCTGAAAAATAAACCACTCTTTCCAATTGCCATTTTATTTGTGGTATCCCGCGCAACAGCTCTCTCTCTCTCTCTCTCTCTCTCTCTCTCTCTTTTATCTCTCTTTCTCTCTCTCCTCTTGCTCTCCGTCTCTTTCACTATTATGTATATCAAATAAACTGTCACACACTTGGGAATGACAGAATGGAGATTTTGGATTTATTTAACCCCCCTCCCCGCCCACCATCCAGGTGTTGCAGCTGTGACTTTGCCACCACCAACATGAACAGCCTGAAGAGCCACATGAGACGGCACCCACAGGAACACCAGACTGTGCAGCTCATGGAGCAGTACAGGTGAGAACCCCCGAAAGGTCACGGGATGACCACCTCAAAGGTCACGGGAAGGCTAGTGAGGCAGCACCGCCGGGGGCCGGTGAGAGGTCTGGGCTTTAGCCTGGATATGCAGCATCGGGGATACACTGCTAGATATACAGTGACTCAAAGAGCCCGGTCAGTCGACGTACCCGCCCCCCGGCCCCTTCTTCCGTTGATTGGTCGGTCGCTTCGTTTTGAGTGACAGGCAAGCTGGAGCTGGATATGGAAGCGCCGGTACTGGACGCTCCCTTCTCTGTCCGGTCCTCTCTCTGGCTTTTACTGTCGTCTGTTTTCTTTGGCCTTCTCCTCCCACCTCCCTCCCCGCCGTATTACTCATCCTCCCCCCACAGCCCCCCCCTCCCCCTCCTCTCAGCTCGGCTGAAGTCTTTAGGCGAGACGCTGAGTCCTTGTGATGGACTGAATTAGTGGAGGACGAGGGAAAGGAAGGTGGAGAGGGGATTAACGGAGCACTCCATACAGGAATATTAAATCAAATCCAGACATGATCCTTCTTTTCTCTGTCTCTCTGTCTCGCCCTCTCTGCCTCGCTCTCTCTCTCTCAAATGTGTCACTCTCTCTCTCTGTCTCTCTCTCTCTCGCTCTCTCTCTCTCTCTCTCTCTCTCAACTTTGAGAAATGTAGGTTATGGGGATCAGGGAAGAGAGTGTAGCACTGATCACTGGAGTGGAACCTTTAGCCAAAGACCCAATGCACACCGGTCATTTCAACCTTAATGATACCGTTCCACTTTGGCTAAAGCAGAGTGTCCGACAGTGTCCAAGGTCCTTTTCTGAAAATTTTAATAGTGCAATCGGGATGTTGTTTAGAATTTCCATAACTGAGTTTATCAAAGACGTTTTTGAACGTTCACGTGACAAAGCTTCTCTGAATATCGGCCCATTCCAACTTCCCTTTCACCCTCTGACAACAGCCAACTCACTCGGCCATTCGTTTAGTAGTGGGTGACATTCCAGTGCCAAGAATCCTTCCTGTAGTGTTGGTGTATTTTTGTCCTTTTTTAACTATACCCTACACTCTCTCTTCCCCCTAACCCTAACCCAGTGCCAAGAACACTTAATGTAGTATTGATTTTTTTTCCCTTTTTTTACTATACCCTACACTCTCTCTTCCTCCTAACCCTAACCCAGTGCCAAGAACACTTCATGTATTTTGGGTTTATTTTTGTGCTCCTTTTTAAAATAGACCCTTACTCTCTCTTTTTCCAAACCCTAACGCAGTGCCAAGAATCCTTCGTGTAGTTTTGGTTCATCTCTTTCTCCCTCTCTCTTCCTCTTTCTCTCTTTCTGCAGGTGCTCTCTGTGTGGCTACGTGTGCAGCCACCCCCCGTCTCTCAAGTCCCACATGTGGAAGCACGCCGGCGACCAGAACTACAACTACGAGCAGGTCAACCAGGCCATCAACGAGGCCATCTCTCAGAGCAGTCGGTAAGGGCAGCCTGGGAAATGTAGTTTTGGTTTTGGTTTTCCTCAAGCAACTTTGTAGAAAATATTGTCAGCTTTTTTAATTGTCATCCTTCACTACTAGTAGCCAATGCAGAAGTGATGTGCCTATCAAATATGTGTCCTCATCTGTTCTGCCTCGTTTGTGCTCCTCTTCTCCGTCCTCTCCCGCTCCTCCCCTCTCACCCCTCACCCCCTCTCTGGTCCCATACCCCGGCTCCCTTCACCCCCCCCTCGCTCTTACCACTCTCTGTCACCCCTCCTGTTTACAGAACCCCCAGTGCCCCCCAGAAGCTGTCGTCCGTTTTGGACCCGGCGTCGGTAACGGAGCGCCCGGCCCCGGCCCCCTCCACACGAGACCACGGGGCCTCACCGGACACGGCTCACCCCCCAGCGACGTCCCTGACCGGGTCACCCTCATCAGACGGACCGGTTCCCTCCTCCACGGAACCGGCCCACTGGATCCCCAGAGAGCGGCCGGGCGACACCCCCAGCCCCCCGGCAGCCAGGGACGGGGCTCAGAACCAGCACCAAGCCCAGCACCTGCAGCTCCATGCCCAGCCTCGCCTCACTCCGGCCCCAGGCTCGCTCCAGGGCCCGGGCCCCAAAGCCAACATGGAGTACTGTGTGCTGCTCTTCTGCTGCTGTATCTGTGGGTTCGAGTACACCAGCAAGGAGAGGCTGATGGAGCACATGAAGGAGCACGAGGGGGACATCATCAGCATCATCCTCAACAAGGAACAACAACAACAACAACAACAACAACAGCAGCAGCAGCAGCAGCAGCGCAGCCTCCAGACAGCAGAGGGCAACGCAGCGCAATGACAACACACCACCACCACTGACTTTTCCAGGCCCCATCCCCCTCTTTTGTAGTTTTGTTACTGCTTCTTCCTCCTGCCTTCCGTTGAACTGTCCAATCTGTCCATCAAGGTTGTTCCAAACTCTCCTATTACCTCAGTGAGTTTCCTGGGGTCAGTGGCTTTGTTCGCACCCAGGAGGGGTTTGGGTTAGAATGGAGGATCTAAGCGGATCTAAACATCTGAGATCAGCACAAAGGGAATATCGCCGCCCTTGTGCAATTATCCACAGGGAAAAGCACCGTAACCACGGGAACACTCTTCAATACTTAGTAGATTAATATTTCATAAAGAGAGACCTTTTGGAAAAAAATGGGAAACCATTTCAAAGACATTTCAGTATGTTGTTCTTGTAAGAACGGGCCAGTTCGGTTCATTCACATTTTGATACCGCAGCAACCTCATAGATTACATTTTCAGAAACAATATGAAGTTCTTTTGTTTGTTTTACTCATTTACTCTAGCAGCTTTTGTATATTCATAATATTTCCACCACCAGGCAGCTTTTATCTATTAATACTGTAGTATTATTTAATATATTTAATCCTTCACGGTTTTAAGGCTACCATATATTAATGCTATGAACAAAAGCCACAAATGAAAACTAAATGCTTGTGTCCCTTAAACAATCAGTTGAATATTTATCAATGATGAAGTTGCTTTGTGTCATATTCCGTTAAGCTAGGTCCCGTTTAAAGGGTGCGCTTTTTGTAAAGTGTTTTTTTTTATCTTTACTTTACAGTTTGTTTTGTCTTATACTCGTTGGACCCAGCACAGATGAGCTCTTAACAGTACCCTCGAGGCTTAATGGGCTGTTGTGATTGACGTGTCTTGATGTTCAGCCCACCCCGCCTTTCCATCGACAGGAAGTGAAGCTAAACTAGGAAAGATTTGGACCCCGGGTTTTAGGTCTGCCAAACCGTTTATTCCCTTGTATTCATTACGTGGAATTCCCTCTTAAGACTAGTGTTGTAGGGTTTCAAAGGAACGTTTCCAAAGAAAGCAGCGACTCCAGACAAATATGAGGCTACTTGATCTCTAAAGGGAAAAATAGCAAAAAGCTTTTTCATTTTGGTCCCTGAGGCGGGTTTGTGTTTGACAATTACTTATTGGTAAAACGGTTAGCTGGGTTCCTCTTTTGAATTAAACTCAAAATGGCCTTTTTTTTTTCTCTCAAAGATATGTTAACTGTAAGTTACCCATTGACAGGGAGATGTATGTGTAATACGTGTTTTGACACCACAAATTGATGCCCTCTCTACCGACCAAGTCAGTACAAGTCAGAACAAAAAATCCATATAACTTGCCAAAATACCCAGAATAGGTTAGCGGTAATAAATAATCCTACGGCTCTTCTACAAATTACTAAATGCAACACTGTGTACCGCTTATGATAACCATGGCACAAAGAGAGACGGGCAAATTATAGAACGTACATTTTCTGAATTAAGAATATACACAGGACCCCAAAGGTGGCTATTGCCTGTGGTCTCGACCAAGTGTGGAACGTATTTGTGGGATCTGTGTTTGGAGGATCACTGTTCCATTGATTTCGCCTCCTCTGTCTTTCTTTGTCCACTTTGTAATTGGCCGCCCCCTCATCGGGCTCGACGGCGCGCACACCAATGACAGCCCAGGAGTCATCTGTATGCCCTCTCAGTCTCCGTGTCCGCCTATGAAGTCGGAGAAAATTATGATAAAATGGAATATACATAATGCATTCGTCTTCGTGGCCTTACGTTTGTGTGGGTGTAAGAGAGGGGCCTAGCACGACGTATCAAAGAAGTTACAATCTTAATCTTCGACCCATCGCACAGAGAAATTCTCATTATCATAGCTGATGATTATTGTCAGCCCTTGATTTACAATTCAAAGGGCCGGTGTTTGTGGGGGACGATGCCAGCTGCGTTTTTGAAGGGACGTGGTGCGCTTCATTCCCCTTCTCATTTGCATGGCATGCATTTTGATGAGTATGTCGGAGAGTTAAAGGGAGAGAGCCCACCTACCAGAACGCCACGAGGGGGACGGGTCATTTCCTCCCACACACAGAAGAGGCGGCAATTTTGTTTTTCTTTTTTTTTGTAATTGTCTGAAAGCTCGTGTTGACTGAGACAACTACACACATATACAAAATATATATATATATATATATATATATATACCCATTTTAGGATGATTTACATTAATTCAAAAACTTTATTTTAAATTTTTTTGGTGGGGGGCCTATTTATTGTTTTTGATGTTGTGGATTTTCTTTGCCAAACTGTCAAAGATGAGATCAATTCTGTGGTTCCATAGCTCAGAACAGATCTGGAGAGAGTGTTGGTGCAATCAGGGATTTCGTTAGCTATCCTTAATACAACAGGGTGTATCAGGTTAGACTGCCTTGTAACATTATTTGGTATACTAAATTTGGAAGTTCTCACCTTGTGTAAGTGTCAAGGTTATAGGAAAAAGTCAAACATGGTTTGACCCAATTGCATTTATATTTATTTTGCATATGTACATTGTAGTTTATAGTCAAGCAAGAGTGCGTAAAACTAAAATGAGGGAAAACATACAGCAATCAGTACATTTTGGTAGAGTATCCCTTTAATAGAATTTTCCTTCCCCCCTCTTGGGTCCATCTTATTAGATGCAAATGGTGCCATATAATATGCTAAGAGAGTTGTGTCATCTTGTTTTTCCATTGGTATCAGCTTTGTTGTGCCTGTTTTTTGTTAGGCTAACTTCATTCAAACAAAACTTGATATTCATATGAACTTTACAGACATGTAAACTGTACTTGACTGTAGGATTGCAAAAACTGACATAAAAAAAGTGTATTATCTATTTTAAGTATGTTATAAAACACAAAAAAAAAGTGATAAATGCATTTTTCGAGATAAAAAACAAAGCTAACAATAATTGGGTAAAGTGTTTCAGGATTTTGTTCTCAACTGTAACGTGTTTGAGGGAACTGACTGTTTTAACGTTGACGAAGTACACCAACGCCCTCGACATTACTACAACCCAAAGGGCAGAAGAAGGAGCGAGGGCGACCATCTTTGTGCCGCCTGGTGCTACTTTATGGCTTTGGTTTTGTAACTGTAAGATCAAAGGGGGAGAGCCATCGAGACTGACCACACAAAGCGATATTCTTGCTCCTCCAACATACGTTTTGTTTATTTATTTTCATCACAACTTTGGCAGTATTTCATCAAAACTTTGCCCACCTATTTTTGCTAATAAAGTCTTTGAGAAATACGTATGACCCTCTTAGCGTGTTCTTTGTGTTCCCGGGTTTGTGTTTCGTTGCACGTCTGCCTATTCAGCTTCCCCTGTCACGGGATCCCTGGTGCCTGTCAAATGCCACAGCTTAACTGTGTTCACCTCCCTAGCTTCTACCCACCTTAAGATATTTTAGGGTGAATAAGAGGCCATTGGAAAGAGAGAGATAGGAATAGAGATTGATATGGGGAAAGTGTTCCCCCGAGAAGCCCTCGAGTGCTCCTAAGATGGAGGGAGAGAGGGAGGGAGGGAGGAGGAAAGGGGATGCTGGCTAGCCTGGGGCGCCAACACACATTGTTTATCATTTATTTACCTGGACGGCGCCGTTTCGGGACAACACCTCAGCTTCACAGAGGGAATGATGAAGTGAATCCTAAAAATATCAACATATCAACAGCAACAAAAGGTTAAAGTTTGATCCCCCCAAAAAAATCCCAGATGTTCCTGTTGGACTGGTGTAAGGAAACATCTGAAGGAATTTGAGAGACGAGTTTGGAACAGCATGATGGAAGCTGCAGCAACTCCGGCAGAATTAGAAAACGCTGTGATGTGTTGTGGTTGGAGTCACTCACAGCTTGTGTGTACATAAACAAAATGGCTGCGCTGATTACCCTGCTGTTCCATTTGTTTACTATTAGCTGTAGCTGGGATATTTCCCCCCCTTGTTTCTGATAAAGGGAAGGGATTTTCTCTTTTTAATGGTAGCGATACCCTTGCTATGGTTGAATGTGAACACGCGGTGCGTTGTGTGTTTAAGACGCAGCAGAGGACTGGTTGCACGGGGCAGTAGGCTTTAGACTGGGCTCCCTTTGTCTTCATGGCCTTGAGCCCGCAGCTAACAGACACAGAGATAAACACCGTCATATATAACAGCACAGACATGAGCACAGACAAACAGTCAAACACAACGGACACATACATAGACAGAGACCAAAACAGACAAAGACAGATAAAGACAGATAAAGACAGATGAACAGATAAAGACAAACACTGTCATTAACACAGGCACAGACAGACAAGAGCACAGACAGAAGCAGTCATTGGGCAGACATAGCGACAGACACAGACGCAAACAGTCATTGAAATAGACACAAACAGACATATGCAGGCA